>CAWUFW010001703.1:232500-480000 GCA_963921515.1 Calotriton arnoldi | reverse complement strand
AGGACCGAGGACGGAGCCCGGGGTGGGGAGGCCACCCTCCCAGGGCCCTCAGGGGCCCCGGACGGAGCTCCTGAACGCAGCCAAGCAAGGAGGGGCTCCCTGGGCACGACGGAACCCCGTCTTGGGCCTTTGGCAATGCGGCAGGCCGGGGGACGGGGCCCAGGGCTGGAGCACCCAACCCGGGGCCCAGCAGGGCCCTTGGACCCAGCCGGCGCTCCCGGCCACAGACGCGAAGGGGAAGCCTCCCCGGGCCTGCGGGACCCCATCCCGGGCACCCTGCTACGCGGCAGGACCAAGGACGGAGCCCGGGGTGGGGAGGCCACCCTCCCCAGGGCCCTCAGGGGCCCCGGACGGAGCTCCTGAACTCAGCCAAGCGAGTGGGGCTCCCCGGGCACGACGGAACCCAGTCTCGGGCCTTTGGCAATGCGGCAGGCCGGGGGACAGGGCCCAGGGCTGGAGCACCCGACCGGGGGCCCGGCAGGGCCCCTGGACCCAGCCGGGGCTCCTGGGCCCAGAGGCGCAGGGGAAGCCTCCCCGCGCCTGGGGGATCCCGTCCCGGTACCCTGCCACGCGGCAGGACCAAGGACGGAGCCCGGGGTGAGGAGGCCGCCCTCCCCGGGACCCCTGGGAGCCCCTTAACCCAGCTGAGCAGGGGGAAGCTCCCCGGGCCTGCAGGACCCCATCCGGGGCATCCTCCCACCCGGAAGGCCTGGGGACAGGCCCCGGGCTGGCACAGCATCCTGGCACGTCCAGCTGCCGGCTGAGGACCGCTAGGCCGAGAGGGATTCCGGAGTACCCTGCCCCTAGCAATCTGGAGGAAGGCTACCCCCCTTTCTGGTAACCCGTGCGCACCGCGAGACTGAGGGGACCCTAGGCGCGGACGCGCCCGACCTCCTGGAGCCCTGACTGGGATCGGGGAGGCAAATGAGCCCTCATCGGGACTTCCAGGCCGGCCCGGCCATCTAGTCGCCCCATTGGAAGGCATTGCGCGCGACCAGATGACCGAGGGGAAAGGTGTGACCAGATGGCCGGGACCAAAAGGACGCACATCTGCCTGCCCCGAGCCTACACAGTAGGGCTCCTACCTGCCCTTGCAGGGCTCGGGGGCTCCGCTTCCTGGGGGCTCTGGGACCCCGGCTGGGCCTTAGGCGCGGGGAGGACCGCCGGAGCTCTCGGGCCCTGACGCCCGAGGGAGGACTGCCCAGGACCCATGGACCCCGTCCCGGGCACTCTGTCACCCGGCAGGCCCGAGGACGGAGCCCGGGAAGTGGAGGCCGCCCACCCCGGGGCCCTCAGGGGCTCCGGACGGAGCTCCTGAACCCAGCCAAGCAAGGGGGGCTCCCCGGGGCAGGACGGAACCCCGTCTCAGGCCTTTGGCAATGCGGCAGGCCGGGGGACGGGGCCCAGGGCTGGAGCACCCGACCCGAGGCCCGGCGGGGCCCCTGGACCCAGCCGGGGCTTCCGGGCCCAGAGGCGCAGGGGGAAGCCTCCCCCGGCCCGCGGGACCCTGTCCCGGGCACCCTGCCACGCGGCAGGACCGAGGACGGAGCCCGGGATGGGGAGGCCGCCCTCCCCGGGGCCCTCAGGGGCCCTGGACGGAGCTCCTGAACCCAGCCAATCGAGGGGGGCTCCCCGGGCACGACAGAACTCCGTCTCGGGCCTTTGGCATAGCGACAGGCCGGGGGATGGGGCCCGGGGCTGGAGCACCCGATCCGGGGCCCAGCGGGGCCCCTGGAACCAGCCGGGGCTCCCCGGCACAGAGGCGCAGGGGAAGCCTCCCCGGGCCCGTGGGACCCCATCCCGGGCACCCTGCCACGCGGCAGGACCGAGGACAGAGCCCGGGGTGGGGAGGCCACCCTCCCCGGGGCCCTCAGGGGCCCTGGACGGAGCTCCTGAACTTAGCCAAGCAAGCGGGGCTCCCCGGGCACGACGGAACTCGGTCTCGGGCCTTTGGCATAGCGGCAGGCCGGGGGTCGGGCCTGGGGTTGGAGCACCTGACCCGGGGCCTGGCGGGGCTCCTGGACCCAGCCGGGGCTCCCGGGCACAGAAGCACAGGGGAAGCCTCCCCGGGCCTGCGGGACCCCGTCCCGGGCACCCTGCCACGCGGCAGGACCGAGGATGGAGCCTGGAGTGGGGAGGACGCCCTCCCCGGGGCCCTCAGGGGCCCCAAACAGAGTTCCTGAACCCAGCCAAGTGAGGGGGGCTCCCCGGGCAAGATGGAACTCCGTCTCGGGCCTTTGGCATAGCGGCAGGCCGGGGGACAGGGCCCGGGGCTGGAGCACCCGACCCGGGGCCCGGCGGGCCCCTGGACCTAGCCGGGGCTCCCGGGCACAGAGGCACAGGGGAAGACTCCCCGGGCCCGCAGGACCCCCTCCCGGGCACCCTGTCACGCGGCAGGACCGAGGACAGAGCCCGGGGTGGGGAGGCCACCCTCCCCGGGGCCCTCAGGGGCCCCGGACGGAGCTCCTGAATGCAGCCAAGCAAGGGGGGGCTCCATGGGCACTACGGAACCCCGTCTTGGGCCTTTGGCATAGCGGCAGGCCGGGGGTCGGGCCTGGGGTTGGAGCACCTGACCCGGGGCCTGGCGGGGCTCCTGGACCCAGCCGGGGCTCCCGGGCACAGAAGCACAGGGGAAGCCTCCCCGGGCCTGCGGGACCCCGTCCCGGGCACCCTGCCACGCGGCAGGACCGAGGATGGAGCCTGGAGTGGGGAGGACGCCCTCCCCGGGGCCCTCAGGGGCCCCAAACAGAGTTCCTGAACCCAGCCAAGTGAGGGGGGCTCCCCGGGCAAGATGGAACTCCGTCTCGGGCCTTTGGCATAGCGGCAGGCCGGGGGACAGGGCCCGGGGCTGGAGCACCCGACCCGGGGCCCGGCGGGCCCCTGGACCTAGCCGGGGCTCCCGGGCACAGAGGCACAGGGGAAGACTCCCCGGGCCCGCAGGACCCCCTCCCGGGCACCCTGTCACGCGGCAGGACCGAGGACAGAGCCCGGGGTGGGGAGGCCACCCTCCCCGGGGCCCTCAGGGGCCCCGGACGGAGCTCCTGAATGCAGCCAAGCAAGGGGGGGCTCCATGGGCACTACGGAACCCCGTCTTGGGCCTTTGGCAATGCGGCAGGCCGGGGAATGGGGCCCAGGGCTGGAGCATCCAACCCGGGGCCCGGTGGGGCCCTTGGAGCCAGCCGGGGCTCCCGGGCCCAGAGGCGAAGGGGAAGCCTCCCCGGGCCCACGGGACCCCGTCCCGGGCACCCTGCCACGTGGCAGGACCAAGGACGGAGCCCGGGGTGGGGAGGCCACCCTCCCCGGGGCCCCTGGGAGCCCCTGAACCCAGCCGAGCAGGGGGAGGCTCCCCGGGCCTGCAGGACCCCATCCGGGGCATCCCCCACCCGGCAGGCCCAGGGACGGGCCCCGGGCTGGGGCAGCATCCTGGCCCGTCCAGTGCCGGCTGAGGACCGCTAGGCCGAGAGGGGTTCCGGAGTACCCTGTCCCTAGTAATCCGGAGGAAGGCTACCCCCCTTTCTGGTAACACGTGCGCACCGCGAGACTGAGGGGAACCTAGGCGCAGACGCGCCCGACCTCCTGGAGCCCTGGCTGGGATCGGGGAGGCAAATGAGCCCTCATCGGGACTTCCAGGCCGGCCCGGCCATCTGGTCGCCCCATTGGAAAGCATTGCGCGACCAGATGGCCGAGGGGAAATGTGCGACCAGATGGCCGGGACCGAAAGGGCTCGGGGGCTCCGCTTCCTGGGGGCTCAGGGACCCCGGCTGGGCCTTAGGCGCTGGGAGGACCGCCGGAGCTCTCGGGCCCAGACGCCCGAGGGAGGACTGCCCAGGACCAATGGAGCCAGTCCCAGGCACTTTGCCACGCCGTGGGCCGGAGGAGGGAGCCCCCCGGACGTAGGGGAGGTGTTGTCCGAGCATAGCCCATCTGGTCCCCGGCAAAGAACCGCCAGCCCGAGAGGGGTTCCGGCATACCCTGTCCCTAGTAATCCGGAGGAAGGCTACCCCCCTTTCTGGTAACCTGTGCGCACCCCGAGACTGAGGGGACCCAAGGCGTGGACGTGCCCGACCTCCTGGAGCCCTGGCTGGGATCGGGGAGGCAAATGAGCCCTCATCGGGACTTCCAGGGAAGCCCGGCCATCTGGTCGCCCCATTGGAAAGCATTGCGTGCGACCAGATGGCCGAGGGGAAAAGCGCGACCTGATGGCCGGGCCCGTTGGAGGCCAATATGCCCGCCCCGAGCCTTCGCCGGAGGGCTCCCCCCTGCCCATACAGGGCTCTGAGACCCCCCGGCTGGGCATCAGGCACGGGGAGGCCCACAGGAGCTCTCGGGGCCCAGACGCCCGGGGGAGGACTGCCTGGGACCGATGGACCCTGTCCCGGGCTCCATCGCCACGCCACGGGTCGGAGGAGGGAGCCCCGGACGTAGGGGAGATGTTGTCCGGGCCTAGCCCATCTGGACCCCGGCTGAGAACCGCCAGCCCGAGAGGGGTTCCGGCATACCCTGTCCCTAGTAATCCGGAGGAAGGCTACGCCTATTTCTGGTAACCTGTGCGCACCCCGAGACTGAGGGGACCCAAGGAGCGGACGTGCCCGACCTCCTGGAGCCCTGGCTAGGATTGGGGAGGCAAATGAGGCAAATGAGCCCTCATCAGGACTTCCAGGGAAGCCCGGCTATCTGGTCGCCCCATTGGAAAGCATTGCGTGGGACCAGATGGCCGAGGGGAAAAGCCCGACCTGATGGCCGGGACCGTAGGAGGCCAATCTGCCTGCCCCGAGCCTTCGCCAGAGGGCTCCCGCCTGCCCATACAGGTCTCTGAGACCCCCGGCTGGGCCTCAGGCACGAGGAGGCCTGCAGGAGCTCTCGGGGCCTGGTCACCCGGGGGAGGACTGCCCAGGACCGATGGAGCCTGTCCCGGGCTCCATCGCCACGCCACGGGCCGGAGGAGGGAGCCCCGGACGTGGGGAGGTGTTGTCCGGGCCTGGCCCATCTGGTCCCCGCTTGAGAACCGCCAGCCTGAGAGGGGTTCCGGCATACCCTGCCCCTAGTAATCCGGAGGAAAGCTACCCCTCTTTCTGGAAACCCGTGCGCACCCCGAGACTGAGGGGACCCAAGGAGCGGACGTGCCCGACCTCCTTGAGCCCTGGCTAGGATTGGGGAGGCAAATGGGCCCTCATCAGGACTTCCAGGGAAGCCCGGCCATCTGGTCGCCCCATTGGAAAGCATTGCGTGGGACCAGATGGCAGAGGGGAAAAGCCCGACCTGATGGCCGGGACCGTAGGAGGCCAATCTGCCTGCCCCGAGCCTTCGCCAGAGGGCTCCCGCCTGCCCATACAGGTCTCTGAGACCCCCGGCTGGGCCTCAGGCACGAGGAGGCCTGCAGGAGCTCTCGGGGCCTGGTCACCCGGGGGAGGACTGCCCAGGACCGATGGAGCCTGTCCCGGGCTCCATCGCCACGCCACGGGCCGGAGGGAGCCCCGGATGTGGGGAGGTGTTGTCCGGGCCTGGCCCATCTGGTCCCCGGTTGAGAACCGCCAGCCTGAGAGGGGTTCCGGCATACCCTGCCCCTAGTAATCCGGAGGAAAGCTACCCCTCTTTCTGGAAACCTGTGCGCACCCCGAGACTGAGGGGACCCAAGGCCCGGACGTCCCCAACCTCCTGGAGCCCAGGCTGGGATCGGGGAGGCAAATGAGCCCTCAACGGGACTTCCAGGGCAGCCCGGCCATCTGGTCGCCCCATTGGAAAGCATTGCGCGCGACCAGATGGCCGAGGGGAAAAGCGCAACCTGATGTCCGGGCTCGTAGGAGGCCAATCTGCCTGCCCCGAGCCTTCGCCGGAGGGCTCCTACCTCCCCATACAGGGCTTGGGGGCTCTGCTTCCCGAGGGCTCGGAGACCCTGGCCGGGCCTCAGGCACGGGGAGGCCCGCAGGAGCTCTCGGGGCCCGGACGCCCAGAGGAGGACTGCCCAGGACCTATGGAGCCTGTCCCAGGCTCCATCACCATGCTTCGGGCCGGAGGAGGGAGCCCCGGAGGGTGGGGAGGTGTTGTCCGGGCCTAGCCTATCTGGTCCCCGGCTGAGAACTGCCAGCCCGAGAGGGGTTCCGGCATACCCTGCCCCTAGTAATCCGGAAGAAGGCTACCCCTCTTTCTGGTAACCCGTGCGCACAGCGAGACTGAAGGGACCCTATGCGCGGACGTGCCCGACCTCCTAGAGCCCTGGCTGGGATCGGGGAGCCGGACGAGCCCTCATCGGGACTTCCAGGCCGGCCCGGCCATCTGGTCGCCCCATTGGAAAGCATTGCGCGCTACTATTCCAACACCTTTCGTGCTGGTCTTGCTCTAGATGGCGCTCCAACCTAAGGAGTATTCCATCACATTCCCTACAGACTTGCTCCAGATGGCGCTCCAACCTAAGGAATATTCGAACACCTTCCCTACTGGACTTGCTCTAGATGGCGCTCCAACCTAAGGAATATCCCAACACCTTCCCTACTGGACTTGCTCTAGATGGCGCTCCATCCTAAGGAATATCCCATCACCTTCCCTACTGGACTTGCTATAGATGGCGCTCCAACCTAAGGAATATCCCATCACCTTCCCTACTTGACTTGCTCTTGATGGCGCTCCAACCTAAGGAATATCCCATCAACTTCCCTACTGGACTTGCTCTAGATGGCGCTCCAAACTAAGGAATATCCCATCACCTTCCCTACTAGACTTGCTCTAGATGGCGCTCCGACCTAAGGAAAGAATAGTTTTGGAATTCTCAAATTGCGATTCTCTAAAAATCGCTATTTGAGAATCGCAAAACTATTGTTTGATACATCTGGCCCTTTGTGTCTCTGCGAAAGCACCCCTCCGATAGCCTGCTCAGAAGCATCAGTCTCAAGGTAAAATGGTTAAGTAGGATCAGCGTGCAGTAGGATGGTTGCAGTGGTAAAACTTTTCTTCAGAAATTGGAAGGCATCTTCAGCCTCTGTAGTCCATTGAAATGGGACTCCCTTTTGTAATAGTCTAGTAATGGGTGCGACCTTTAAGGAGAATTCTCAAATGAATCTACGATAGAAATTCGCAAATCATATGAGCTCTGTATTTCTTTCACAGAAGTTGGTGGGGGCCAATTCAGCACTGCCTCAATCTTTTTGACATCCATGGTTAAACCTTATGGTGCGATAACAAACCCCAAGAAATTCACAGACTTCACTCCAAAGGCACACTTCTCCAATTTAACGTATAGATCATTTTCTTTGAGACAGCGTAAGACCTTTTTGACTTGGTGTTGATGATCTTCCTCGGAAGAAGAGTCAATCAAAATATCATCGATATAGACGATTGCGCATTGATCTATGAACTCCTTCAAGACATTGTTTATGAAATATTGGAATGCTGCGGGGGAGTTACACCAGCCGTAGGGCATGACTTGGTACTCATATAATCCGTACTTGGTTCTAAATGCGGTTTTCCATTCATCGCCACTCTGCACTCTGATTAGAAGGTAAGCCCCCTGCAAGTCTAACTTCGTGAAAAGTTTTGCATCTTTTAGTTGATCCAGTAGGACAGAAATCAAGGGTAATGGATAACGGTTCTTGATCGTAATCTTGTTCAAGGCGCGATAGTCAATACACATCCTAAGATCTCCATCCCATTTTGGGACGAAAAATAGTGGAGATGAGACCGGGGACTGGGATGGTCGGATGAACCCGTTGTCCAAGTATTTTTGTATGTAATCCTTCTAGTGTTGGTTCTCAGCTTCTGTAAGCGCGTAGATACGGCTACAAGGAAGATTGTCCCCATGCTCAAGATCGATTTTACAATCATATGATCGATGAGGGGGTAGCTTCTTTGATTCATATTCACTGAACACTTCAGCAAACTCCTGGTATTCAACAGGTAGGCTCTCAGTTTGCACAGCACACACCATCATCTTATTTTCGCATAACAAGGCTGCTGGATTTCTCTCTTGTCCTTCCAGCTTCTCACAGTAGCAATGCTCCAAGCAGTAGCTGGAGTTTAACTTCACAGTCCTCTCACTCCAGTTTATCGTTGGGTTGTGTTCAGTCAGCCAAGGAAGACCTAAAATGATTCCAAACTGCGGGGCATCAATCAGATTTAATTGAATCTCCTCTCTATGACCTTCAAGAGAAAGGAGTTCCACGACCTCCGTATGACTGGTAATGGGACTGGATGATAAATTAGTACCATCTACAGCCCTCACCGCTTCACTTCTCTCCTTGAGTAAAGCCTTCAGACCAACTCTGGAGGCATATTTGAGGTCGCAAAAGTTCCCTGTAGCACCCGAGTCCAGCATCACAGCTACTCCAGGAAGAATGTGTTCTCGGAATTTCAGAGTCATAGTCATAATGAGGTGCGGAGCAGAAGACTGCAAGGTGTTAGCAACTTGGTGATGAATTGGAGTTGTATCTTTGTTAGCAACCACCAGCCCAACTCCCTCTACTGGTGGTGCTGGGAGTTTTCCTTCTTGAATGTTTTGGGTTTTTTGGGGCATCCTTTCACAAAATGTCCACTGGTTCCACAATAAAGGCATAGATTATTTTGTCTTCGCTTTTCTTTCTCTTCTCTGGAAAATGGGCCTCTAATGGTTCCTATTTGCATAGGTTCGACACCGTGCTCTTTCTCCACAGATCTTGTAACATCAGATCTTGCCCTGTCAAAACGCAGGACACTCGATCAAAATTCTCGTCTTCTTTCACCTCTTCTTTCGGTTTGCCTATAGTCAATTTCTAAAACCAGGTCAATCAAGGCCGATACCTCAGTGGGGCAATTTGGAAGTTGCGACAAGGCATCTTTCAAGTCATCTTTTAAGCCGCGATAGAACAGGGCGGCTCTTTTGGACTCCGGCCATTCTGTTTCAACAACAAGCTTGTTGAATTGTGGAAGGTATGTTACTAGTTCTCGATTCCCTTGCCTCAATTCCAACAATTCATTATCTGTAGCCTGCGCTACCTTCCTACGATCAAAAATGCGCAGAAATTCTTTTTTGAATTCATCGAAATTATACAAAATTGATGCGTCTTGAGTGACCAAGGGCATTGACCACGCAGCTGCGTCTCCATTGAGGTAAGACAGAATAAAGGCAATTCGAGACTGCGCATCTGGGAAGACGGTAGGCCGGCACATGAAATGCAAGGAGCATTTGGTCAGGAAGATTTGGGCTTTTTGAGGATCCCAGCTGAAGCGTTCTGGAGGTGCCAACGGGATAACAGGGGCCAAGGAATGTACTACTTGGGTGGTGGACCCTGAGTTAGCAACCGAACTTTGATTAAATATGTTTGCTCCTGAAGGGGGGAATGAAACCTATCCCCTGAACCTTCTCTCTTCATCTGAGCTGCCATTTCTTTTGTCTCTCGTCTAGTTGCCTCCATCTCAGATTTGATAGCCTTATTCTCCTCCCTAACCGCCATTAACTCTTGCTGAATTACCTCTAGGACTTTCCCTAGGTTCTTTAAGTCGAACCCCTCCGCCATTCTGCTCAGGTGAGTAAAGTTCGTGGGCACATCACTCTGTCAAGGCTCAATGCGTACTCACTTCAATTTCCGGTACTCTCGGGAGCAGAATGTCGAGAATGGCCAATTCACCCTACAGGCCTTCCCACGAACCCTAATTACACTGGAGGTTGTCTGAACCCTGCCGGGGGGAAGGGGTAGGGGACAAGAAGAGACTGCCTGCCTTTTCTTTGGTTCTCCACTCTCTCTCTCTTCTCCTTCTTAGCTTCTCTTTTCTGCTATTCGCTTCTCTCTCTATTCTCTCTCTTGGTGGGTGAACTGGAAGACAAATAACATTAAAACCTCCTAGAAGCTCCCTCCTAGACTCTCTCGGTGCCGTTTGCTAACTCTGACTTCCTTACCCTCTAAGCCTTAGGCGTTAGCTCCTCTTCGTGAGTTTAATAGATAAACAATTATCTGAATTGATCTTTTTCTTTTAATTCTTCTTTTTTTTCTTTTTAGTCTACAGAATCCTTAACTCCACTGGGCAGGAAACCTTGGATTGCGGTAAGTATATCACTTATTACTTTGACTCTCTCTCTAAATATTGCATTATCATAAACAATTCTCCTAAACACTCGTAATTGCTCTTTTCTCCAACACTAGGATACTTGCGGTTCGAAGACTCAGTTGGAAAAACTGTCTCCGGGAATTCAGCCGAACCCTCTAAGAGAAACAGCCTCCTCAGAACCACTCTGGACTCTGATGAGTTTGCGAGTTAATAAGTAAATTTTCTTATTCTCCGGTGACTGCCTAACTAACTGTCCGACGAGAAAACGTTTCGGAACTCTAACCTACGCCTAAGACTGGCAAAGACTCTATGAACTAATCCTGACTAACTACTGAATGCTCATGAGGTGTTGCCTATCCGAAAAGCGTTGGTGAAGTGCGCTACTTACAACACTGCCGCCGCACTTCACAGCTGGTCCTGTCCTCGCGCTCGCAACCAGACGAGAGAAACTAGACCAGTGATTGCTCTGGCACGCCTCCATCTTAGGCGTGCCCGTCCAATTGCTCGGCATTTGGCCACAATCACCTGTGGTCTCCGGTAGATTGACACGGAGCTCAGGTTTTGTTTTACTGGAGTCTCGCTGGTGCAGGAAAGCACATGAGGTCTTGCAACCCGAGCCCTGACAGTTAGCCATCTCGTGATTTACTTGATGGCCACAATATGTATAAAATGGCTGACCGCACTTACAAAGCCAGGAGATTCGACTCCTGGATTTGTAGGTGGTGTCCTGCTCATGCAGGGTACCCTCACACTTGTAACCAAGCACCCTGCCCTCAGGACTGAAGAGCCTGCCTTATGGGTGACTTATAGGTTTTAAGTGCAGTGACCTCAGATATAAGGAAACTTATATCTGTTGTGAGTGGTGCTAGCACCAGTCTACACAGGTAACAAGGGCCGGCCTATAGTCATAGTTTTAGTGGCCTCTCAGGGGAGGTATGATACATGCTTCAGTCCTTGAGGGATCCCTGGTGTCCCTTTGCCCTAGGTCCCTTAGTACCATATAAAAGGGACTTAGTAGGGTACACCAGTAGCCAATTAGGAAAGTACCAAAGTACTTACCATAGTCCAATTTAGGGGTAGAGCACAGTGACCGGGGTCCTGATAAGCAGGATCCCAGTAAGACTAGTTCAAAACACATTGACACCAGGCAAAAAGTGGGGGTAACCATGAAAGCAGATCCTACTTTCCTACTATATATATATATATATATATATATATATATATATATATATATATATATATATATATATATATATATATATATATATATATATATGCTGCAAACTCCGTCACCAGCTTCCACGTTCCAGGGAACAGACGAACACAGACCCAGATGTCAGTGCAAATATTCTTTATTTTATTTTTCACCCTTGCACTGCCGCCATAACGCGTTTCGGCCTTCCAGAGGCCTTGATCACATATAACCTACTGGCGGTCGCCAGTAGGTAGTTCTAGTTAGGACCTAGTTTCCATAGGAAAAGCGTTTTTTGTTTTCCGAATAACTTTGGCTCCGGTTGACGAATCTTCGCGAAATTTTCAAAACTAGTGATCAGCTCCGGTCAGCTACTGTCTTGAAAGTTTCTGGGTGATTCGCCAAGCGGGAGCCGAGAAAAAAGGGGGGTCCCAAAACGTGTTTTCCCCATGTATTTTTCCATAGGAAACTTTAGACAAAGCTACAGCCCGAACTGCTGAACGGAATTACACCAAATTTGGCAAAAAGGTAGGTCTTGGTTCAGAAAAAGTCATTTTTGTTAAATGGTGTAAATCCGTTCAGTAGTTGCTGAGAAATTAGAAAAAGAAAGAATATCGATACCTGGGCGGAGCCTAACCCCACATCTCATGGTGAGATCTGATTGGCTGTCAGCACTTCATCCTGGAATTGCTGGCAGCCATCTTGGGACGAATATACATGATAGCACCCCATTGAAATGCATTGTAGTGAATAGAAGATTTTGAGGGTCAACAAAAGGAGAACTATAAAGGATGATAACAGACTTTAGTTACATTAGAATTCATTTGTTGATGGTAACATACTAATTTTAGGAATTGTGGTGTGTTCTAAGGTGATTTTACCCTGTGAAAAACCTTCTGCTGGGATATCATGAATCATGTTTGAGAGAAAACTATTTTCTCAAGCTTGTCCCATAGAGGTTTGGAAGGTGCTACAGAAGCTAAAATGAGAGCATATTTTCTGTAAATTCACATTATCTTTCTCAGTCATGTGAGAATGAAGTCTGACATTCTCAGTAAAACATGTACATCCAACAAGGGCAGAGACTGTCAGTTGATTCCTTTGTGTTCTACTGCAGTTTCCCAGAGTGTTCTAAAGAACAACTAGAGCGCTAACAGCCTTACTTATGACAAAATTATGGCACACCTGGAGCCATCTTGATTGGAATAAACTGATAACACTTAAAACATTTAATTTAAAAAGGAACAAAATGAGGGGATTCATTTTGCCATTGCAATTATGGTTAGTGCTGCAGAAAGAAAAATGAGGGCATGTTTTAAGTGAAATCTCAAATCATCTATTTCATTAGAAAATTCTGACATGCAGACTGAAACAATCACTTTCAATACCAGCAGTAGGCTTCCAGTTAACTCCCTGGTGAGCAGTAGCTTTACTACAGTGATCTAATGAGCACCTAGAGTGCTAAGATTCTGAATTTATGGCAAATGTGTGACACATCTGAATGCCTTTTTGATGGAATCAAAGTAAAAAACTGAAAGCATTTCCTACTGAGGAGACTGCAGTAAATGAGGAAATTAGGAAATGTCATAACAAATAAGTCTCCCAAGATGGCCACCAGAGAAAAAAGAGCCCAAATGTAGCACAAATATCACCCAGATGTAGCCCACATATAGCCCAATGACAGAAGTGTGCAAAACACTTTTTATTTTAATTTTTTTGCAGTTTTATATAGTACAGACTGGTCAGGTATTGGAGCGTTGCATCTTACTTGGACACCTTATTGCGTAATTTGCACAAAGTACATGAGATTCATCTTGCGAAACATTGAACTTTACTATTCTGTTAACCTGAAGTTGCTCTGAACCGGGCTTTGTAACACCCGTTTTTACCTACTGGTTTTAATTAATTCTCACTGTATTGTATTAAGAAAGAGGATTTACTGTTTTTATGTACACTTTTATGATCTATGTTTCTAAATCAGATCGAATAAAGTTTAATGAATTTAATTTAAGTCTCCCAAGATGGCCACCAGAGAAAAAGGAGCCCAAATGTAACACAAATATCACCCAGATGTAGCCCAATGACAGAAGTGTGGAAAACACTTTTTATCCTTTGTTTTTTTGCAGTTTTATATAGTGCAGGCTGGTCAGATATTGGAGTGATTTACATGAGCATTGGTTACATCATACAAGGACAAACTCATTTTGGTTGTAGGCATGGGGAGATTGATTTGACCAGAATCACAGAATATCGAGCTGAAGCAGAAACTCCAACTTGGTTCCCCAGTTGCAAAGTCTGCAGCTCTGGAAGTAACACCACATTCTCTCCCCTGAGCGTAACATTCAATCAAGTGGTCAACTGGATAAAAAAAATTAAGATAACAAATAATTTAAAAGTGCTTTGTCGCTATTGGAGAACTCAGAAAATATGTCCTCATTTTAGTTTTTTAGAGCACTAACCATAATTTCTTTGCAAATAAAACCCTCTCATTTCTATAATTTCTAAAGGAAATGCTTTAGGTATTACAGTTTTGATTACATCAAGATGACATCAGGCATGCCACACTTTTGTAATAAATATAGAATGTTAGCAATCTAGTTGTCTTTTGTCTCTTTCTGCACGTCTCTTGCCACTATCTGCACCTCTCTTGCCTCTTTCTGCAGCTCACTCTCTTCTTTCTGGACCTCTCTTGCCTCTTTCTGCACCTCTCTTCCCTCATTCTGCAGCTCACTCTTCTAGCTGTACCTCTCTTGCCTCTTTTGCACCTCTCGTGCCTCTTTCGGCATATCTTTTGCCTCTTTTGCACCTCTCTTGCCTCTTTCGGCATATCTCTTGCCTCTTTCTGCACCACTCTTGCCTCTTTCTACACCTCTCTTGCATCTTTTTGCACCTCTCTTGCTTCTTTCTGCACCTCTCTTGCTTCTTTCTGCACCTCTCTTGCCTCTTTCTGCACCTCTCGTGCCTGTTTCTGCACCTCTCTTGCCTCTTTCTGTACCTCTCTTCCCTCATTCTGCAACTCACTCTCTTCTTTCTGCACCTCTCTTGCCTTTCTGCACCTCTCTTGTCTCTTTCTGCACCTCTCTTGCCTCTTTCTGCACCTCTCTTGCCTCTTTCTGCACCACTCTTGCCTCTTTCTACACCTCTCTTGCATCTTTTTGCACCTCTCTTGCTTCTTTTTGCACCTCTCTTGCTTCTTTCTGCACCTCTCTTGCCTCTTTCTGCACCTCTCTTGCCTCTTTCTGCACCTCTCTTCTTTCTGCACCTCTCGTGCCTGTTTCTGCACCTGTGTTGCCTCTTTATGCTCCTCTCTTGCCTCTTTATGCTCCTCTCTTGCTTATTTCTGCAGCTCACTCTCTTCTTTCTGCACCTCTCTTGCCTCTTTCTGCAACTCACTCTCTTCTTTCTGCACCTCTCTTGCCTCTTTCTGCACCTCTCTTGCCTCTTTCTGCACATCTCTTGCCTCTTTCTGCACCTCTCTTGGTTCTTTCTGCAGCTCACTCTCGTCTTTCTGCACTTCTCTTGCCTCTTTCTGCACCTCTCTTGCCTCTTTCTGCACCTCTCTTGCCTCTTTCTGCACCTCTCTTGGTTCTTTCTGCAGCTCACTCTCTTCTTTCTGTACCTCTTTTGCCTCTTTCTGTACCTTTCTTGCCTCTTTCTGCACCTCTCTTGCCTCTTTCTACAGCTCACTCTCTTCTTTCTGCACCTCTCCTGTCTCTTTCTGCACCTCTCTTGCCTCTTTCTGAACATTTCTTCCTCTTTCTGCACCTCTCTTGCCTCTTGATGCACCTCTCTTGACTCTTTTTGCTCTTCTCTTGCCTCTTTCTGCAGCTCACTTGCTTTTTTCTGCACCTTTCTTCCTCTTTCTGTTCCTCTCTTGACTCTTTCTACACCGTACCTCTTTCTGCACCTCTCTTGCCTCTTTCTGCACCTCTTGCCTCTTTCTGCACCTCTCTTCCCTTTCTGCAGCTCACTCTCTTCTTTCTGCACCCCTCTTGCCTCTTTATGCACCTCTCTTGCCTCTTTCAGCACCTCTTTTGCCTTTCTGCACATCTATTGCCTCTTTCTGCACCAGTCTTGTCTCTTTCTACACCTCTCATGCCTATTTCTGTATCTCTCTTGCCTCTTTCTTCACCTCTCTTGCGTCTTCCTTCACCTCTCTTGCCTCTATCTGCACCTCTCTTGGCTTTCTACTCCACTCTTGGCTCTTTCTGCCCCTCTCTTGCCTCTTTCTGCCCCTCTCTTGCCTCTTTCTGCACCTCTCTTGCCTCTTTCTGCACCTCACTCTCTTCTTTCTGCACCTCTCTTGCTTCTTTCTGCACCTCTCTTGCTTCTTTCTGCACCTCTCTTGCTTCTTTCTGCACCTTTCTTCTATTTTCTTCCTTTTTCTTCCATTTTCTTGCCTCTTTCTGCACCTTTCTTCCTCTTTCTGGACCTATCTTGCCTCTTTCTGCACCTCTCTTGCCTCTTTCTGCACCTCTCGTCTCTTTCTGCATCTCTCTTGCTCTTTCTGCACCTCACTCTCTTCTTTCTGCACCTCTCTTGCCTCTTTCTGCATCTCTCTTGCTCTTTCTGCACCTCACTCTCTTCTTTCTGCACCTCTCTTGCTTCTTTCTGCACCTCTCTTGCTTCTTTCTGTACCTTTCTTCCTTTTTCTGCATTTTTCTTGCCTCTTTCTGCACCTTTCTTCTTCTTTCTGGACCTATCTTGCCTCTTTCTGCACCTCTTTTGTCTCTTTCTGCATCTCTCTTGCTCTTTCTGCACCTCACTTGCCTCTTTCTGCGCCTTTCTTCCTCTGTCTGCACCTCACTCTTCTTTTTGCAACTCTCTTGCTTCTTTCTGTGCCTCTCTTGCTTCTTTCCACCCTTCTCTTGCTTCTTTCTGCACCTCTCTTGCCTCTTTCATCACTTCTCCTGCTTCTTTCTGCACCTTTCTTCCTCTTTTAGCACCTCTCTTGCTTCTTTCTGTACTTCTCTTGCTTCTTTCTTTCTCTTTCTGCACATGTCTTACCTATCTAGGTGTAGTTAGAAATTAGCATTTAAAAAACCTTAGACATTCACTGAAACAACCACAGGTTTCAGGGATGTTATAGTTAGAAATTAGCATTTAAAAAACCTTTGAAATTCACTGAAAAAACCATAGGTTTCAGGGACATTATAGTTAGAAATTAGCATTTAAAAAACCTTTGAAATTCACTGAAAAAACCATAGGTTTCAGGGACGTTATAGTTGGTTGGACATTTCACTAGTACAAAACCAGAGAAATTCGCCCGTTATAGTTAGTTGAGCTAACTATAACTCGCGCCCCCCGCAATGTACTGCTGATGACGTCACATATTACATCATTCATGACATGGTCAGTGACATCACTGATGACATCACTGATGACATCTCAAATGACATCACTGATGACATCACTGATGACATCATCCAGTGACTATGTGTTTCTGTAAAGTTTAAATATGTTTTATATATATATACCAAGGTGTATTGAAGAATGAGTGGGTGTATAAGTGTCTGAATAGATGATTTAGTAGGTGCGTGACTGACTTTATAAGTGAGTGATTAATCGTGTCTTACTGAATGCATGGGTTAGTGACTAAACTGTGTGAATGTCTGTATTAGTCTGTCAGTTGGTGTGTAAGCGGCTGCATGGGTTGGTGAGTAGCTACGTGAGTGTCTATATGGGTTATTTATTGGTTGTCTGAGTATCTGTATGGGTGCCTTAGTGTCTCTGTGGGTGGGTGGGGGTGTGTGACTCTGTGCATTGATGTGTGAGTAGGTGATTCACTGGGTGTATGGGTTCAATAGTACATCTGTGAAGGGCTGTATGGGTGGGTGAGTGTGTATATGTGGGTGTTGGTGAGTGAATGGATGTCTCAGTGGTACATGTGTGAGTAACTACATATGTGAAAGGCAGTATATGTGAGTGTTGGAGTATATAAATGACTATATGTGAGAGTGAGTAATTGTGAGAGTGGCTGTATGGATGATTGTGTGCTTGTGTCAGTGATTGTAGAAGAGAGTAAGTATGCGTTAGTATCTGTATGAATAAGTGAAGTGGTGTGTGTATAACTGTATAGGTGAGTAAATGGGAGTATGATTGATTCTTTGCATGACTGACTAGGTGTGTGAGTAACTCTATGGGTGAGTGGTGGTGTGTGAGTGTCTGTATAGGTGTATAAGTGCATATGATAGTGCTGTATTGATGAGTGACTGCATGTATGAGTAACTGTATGGATGAATGAGTGTACATGTATTAAGACATAGGAATCAGCGAGTGGGTATGTAGTAACTGGAATTGGTGTGTCTACGGTTTCGGAAATGGTAGTCTGCATTTTAGAGTGGGTGTATCAAAGGTTATATTAGGGTGTGAGGAGGTGCATCAGATTATCACGTGAATGATGTCATCAGTGATGTCACTGACCATGTCATGAATGATGTAATATGTGATGTCATCAGCAGTGCATTGCAGGGGCGCGAGTTATAGTTAGCTCAACTAACTATGACGGACAAATTTCTCTGGTTTTGTACTAGTGAAATGTCCAACTAACTATAACGTCCCTGAAACCTATGGTTTTTTCAGTGAATATATATATATATATATATATATATATAACCATAACCTACTGGCGGTCGCCAGTAGGTTGTTATAGGAAAGTAGGATCTGCTTTCATGGTTACCCCCACTTTTTGCCTGGTGTCAATGTGTTTTGGACTAGTCTGACTGGGATCCTGCTAATCAGGACCCCAGTCACTGTGCTCTACCCCTAAATTGGACTATGGTAAGTACTTTGGTACCTTCCTAATTGGCTACTGGTGTACCTCGTTTCTATTCAAAAAGCATTTTTTCTTTTGCCAATATCTTTAGCGCGTTTGACGAATCTTCGTGAAATTTTCAAAACTAATGGCCCGCTCCGGTCAGCTCCTGTTTTGGAAGTTTCGGGGTGATTCATCAAGCAGGGGCTGAGAAAAAATGGGGTCCCAAAACGCATTTTCTCCATGTTAATTTCCATAGGAAATTTTGGAACAGGCTACAGCCCGAACTGCTGAACGGAATTACACTAAATTTGGCAAAAAGGTAGCTCTTGGTTCAGAAAGCGACCTTTTTTTAAAGTGGTGTAAATCCGTTCAGTAGTTCCTGAGAAATTCAATAAATAAAAATATCGATATCTGAGCACCGAGGAGTCGCGACTCCTCCCGAGCACGAGCTGCCTTCTGATTGGCTGCAAACACTCCAAACCAGGAAGTGTTGGCAGCCATTTTGTGACTCGGTAACCGAGTCACAAGAAAACAGTGGAAAAAAGGTTTAAAAATAAGAAAAGGGGGCAGGGTAAAAACACCCTGACCCCCTAGGTCTGCTCAGGGGGTCCCACAAGGACCCCCAGGCCCCAAAAAAGCTTTTTTTCCCAAAACAAATCGGTGCTGGCTCCCGCACTTCGTTATTCTTAAGCCCCCGGGTGGGCCAGGTCCCGGGGGCAATGTTGCTTTATGTAGCGGGGGCCCGCGGGGGCCCCCGCAGCCTCGGGGATGGCCACCTCCCTGGGGCTTTATTATAATAGGGTGGGGGGGTCTCGCGGGCCCCCCTAAGCCTAAGCGGGACCACCACCTCCCCGGGGCTGAAATAATTAATGTGTGGGGGGAGGCTCGAGCCCCCCCACACTGCCCCAGGGACCACCACCTCCCCGGGGCACTGTTTATTTCAATTCGGAGGTCCGTTACGGACCCCCGGCCCCGGGGACCACCACCTCCCCGGGACTTTACAAATGATGGGAGGGGGGGCTGCGCGGTCCCCCTCCAGGAGCCCTTGATGGCCCTGAGGACCGCCACCCCCCAGGGCCGGCTCCTGCAATGTCCCTTGTGTTGGTTCTTTCTGCACTTCTCTTCCTTCTTTCTGCACCCCTCGTGCCTCTTTCAGCACCTCTGTTGCTACTTTCTGCACCCCTCGTGCCTCCTTCTGAACCTCTGTTGCCTCTTTCAGCACCTCTGTTGGTTCTTTCTGCACTTCTCTTACTTCTTTCAGCACCTCACTTGCCTCTTTCTGCACTTCTCTTGCTTCTTTCTAAACCTCTGTTGCTTCTTTCAGCAATTCTCTTGCCTCCTTCTGCACTTCTCTTGCTTGTTTCTGCACCTCTCTTGCATCTTTCTGCACCTCTGTTGCCTCTTTCTGCACCACTTTTGCCTTTCTGTACCTCTGTTGCTTCTTTCTGCACTTCTCTTGCCTCTTTCTGCACCCTTCGTGCCTTTCAGCACCTGTTGCTTTTTTCTGCACTTCTCTTCCTTCTTTCTGCACCCCTCGTGCCTCCTTATGCACCTATGTTGCTTCTTTCTGCACTGCTCTTGCCTCTTTCTGCATCCCTCTTGCCTCGTTGAGCACCTCTTTTGCTTCTTTCTGCACTTCTCTTGCCTCTTTCTGCACCTCTGTTGCTTCTTTCTTCACTTCTATTGCCTCTTTATGCACCTCTCTTGCTTTCTGCACCTCACTTGCCTCTTTCAGCACCTGTTGCTTTTTTCTGCAGATCTCTTGCCTCTTTCTGCACCTCACTTGCCTCTTTCAGCACCTCTGTTGCTTTTTTCTGCAGATCTCTTGCCTCTTTCTGCACCCCTCTTTTCTCTTTCTGCACCTCTCTTGCCTCTTTCTGTACCCCTGAGCCCTGTTTCTGCACCTTTCCTGCCTGTTTCTGTACCTCTCTTGCCTCTTTCTGTACCTCTCTTGCTTCTTTCTGCACTTCTCTTGCTCTTTCTACACCCTTCACGCCTCTTTCAGCACCTCTGTTGGTTCTTTCTGCACTGCTCTTGCTTTTTTCTGCACCTCACTTGCCTCTTTCTGCACTTCTCTTGCTTCTTTCTACACCTCTGTTGCTTCTTTCAGCAATTCTCTTGCCTCTTTATGCACTTTTCTTCCTTCTTTTTGCACCCCTCCTGCCTCTTTCTATACCTCTCTTGCCTCTTTGTGCACCTCTCCTACCTCTTTCTGCACCCCTCTTGCCTCTTTTTGCACCTGTGTTGGTTCTTTCTGCACTGCTCTTGCTTCTTTCTGCACCTCACATGCCTCTTTCAGCACCTCTGTTGCTTCTTTCTGCACTTCTCTTCCTTCTTTCTGCACCCCTCGTGCCCCTTTCAGCACCTGTTGCTTCTTTCTGCACTTCCCTTCCTTCTTTCTGCATCCCTCGTGCCTCTTTTAGCACCTCTGTTGCTTCTTTCTGCACTCCTCTTCCTTCTTTCTGCACCCCTCGTGCCTCCTTCTGCACCTCTGTTGCCTCTTTCAGCACCTCTGTTGCCTCTTTCAGCACCTCTGTTGCTTCTTTCTGCACTTCTCTTGCCTCTTTCTGCACCCTTCGTGCCTCTTTCAGCACCTGTTGCTTTTTTCTGCACTTCTCTTCCTTCTTTCTGCACCCCTCGTGCCTCCTTCTGTGCCTATGTTGCTTCTTTCTGCCCTTCTCTTAGTTCTTTCTGCATTTCTGTTGCCTCTTTCTGCATCCCTCTTGCCTCATTGAGCACCTCTTTTGCTTCTTTCTGCACTTCTCTTGCCTCTTTCTGCACCCTTTGTGCCTCTTTCAGCACCTCTGTTGCTTCTTTCTGCACTTCTCTTCCTTCTTTCTGCACCCCTCTTGCCTCTTTCTGCACCCCTCTTGCCTCTTTCTGCACCTCTGTTGCTTCTTTCCTCACTTCTCACTTCTATTGCCTCTTTATGCACCTCTCTTGCTTCTTTCTGCACCTCACTTGCCTCTTTCAGCACCTGTTGCTTTTTTCTGCAGATCTCTTGCCTCTTTCTGCACCTCACATGCCTCTTTCAGCACCTCTGTTGCATTTTCTGCAGATCTCTTGCCTCTTTCTGCACCCCTCTTTTCTCTTTCTGCACCTCTCTTGCCTCTTTCTGTACCCCTGAGCCCTGTTTCTGCACCTTTCCTGCCTGTTTCTGTACCTCTCTTGCCTCTTTCTGTACCTCTCTTGCCTCTTTCTGCACTTCTCTTGCTCTTTCTACACCCTTCACGCCTCTTTCAACACCTCTGTTGGTTCTTTCTGCACTGCTCTTGCTTTTTTCTGCACCTCACTTGCCTCTTTCTGCACTTCTCCTTCTTTCTACACCTCTGTCGCTTCTTTTAGCAATTCTCTTGCCTCTTTCTGCACTTCTCTTCTTTCTTTCTGCACCCCTCCTGCCTCTTTCTGTACCTCTCTTGCCTCTTTGTGCACCCCTCCTACCTTTTTCTGCACCCCTCTTGCCTCTTTTTTGCACCTCTGTTGGTTCTTTCTGCACTGCTCTTGCTTCTTTCTGCACCTCACGTGATTCTTTCTGCACCCGTTCCCTGTTTCTGCATCTTTCCTGCCTGTTTATGCACCTCCCTTGCCTCTTTCTGCACCTCTGAGTTAGAGGTAGTTTTAATCCCCCTGCCCTATTATGTACTAGGGCCTTACAGGGGAGGTCATGCCAATCACAGGGGTATCCCAACCCATAGTGTACCCTAGTGTATGTAGGTGTTTTCACTGTATTCTAAGTGTCTTTCAGCATAGCACTGGCTCGGGCCTGGTTAGTCAGAGTCAGTTACCACCAGTACCAGTCAGTAAAAAGTTAGGGTCACAGGATGACTTTGCAACAAGGCCTTTTTCTGCACCTCTGTTGGTTCTTTCTGCATTTCTCTTGCTTCTTTCTGCGCCTTTCTTCCTCTTTTCTTCACATGTCCTATCTCTGTAGGCATAGTTAGAAATTAGCATTTAAAAAACCTTTGAAATTCACTGAAAAACCATAGGTTTCAGGGACGTTATAGTTAGAAATTAGCATTTAAAAACCTTTGAAATTCACTGAAAAACCATAGGTTTCAGGGACGTTATAGTTGGTTGGACATTTCACTCATACAAAACCAGAGAAATTCGGCCATTATAGTTAGTTGAGCTAACTATAACTGTGCCCCCGCAATGCACTGCTGATGACGTCACAAATTACATCATTCATGATATGGTCTGTGACATCACTGATGACATCACTGATGACATCTCAAATGACATCACTGATGACATCACTGATGACATCATCCACGTGATAATCTGATGCACCTTCTCACACCCTAATATAATATTTGATACACCCACTCTAAAATACAGACTACCATTTTTGAAACCATATACACACCAATACCAGTTACTACATACCCACTCACTGATTCCTAGGTGTACACACACGTCCACTCATTCACCCATACAGTCACTCATACATGCAGTCACTTATCAATACAGCACTATCATTTGCACTCATACACCTATACAGACACTCACACATCGCCACTCATCACACACCTAGTCAATCATGCAAAGAATCATTCACACTCCTATTTACTCACCTATACAGTTATACACACACCACCTCACTTATTCAAACACATACTAACACATAGTTACTCTCTTATACAATCACTGATACAAGCACACACTCATCCATACAGCCACTCTCACAATCACTCACTCTCACGTATAGTCATTTATATACTCCAACACTCACATATACTGCCTTTCACATATGTAGTTACTCACACATGTATCACTGAGACATCCATTCACTCACCATCACACCCATACACACTCACCCACCCATACAGCCCTTCACAGATGCACTCTTGAACCCAGACACCCAGTGAATCACCAACTCACACATCTATGCACACACCCCCCACCCACCTACACAGACACTCAGGCACCCATACATATACTCAGACAACCAATCAATAACCCATATAGACACTCATGTAGCTACTCACCAACCCATGCAGCCGCTTACACACCAACTGACAGACTGATACAGACATTCACACAGTTTAGTCACTAACCCATGCATTCAGTAAGACACATTTAATTACTCACTTATACAGTCAGTCACGCATCTACTAAATCATCCACTCAGACACTTATACACCCACTCATTCTTCAATACACCTTGGCGTATATATGTATATATAAAACATATTTAAACTTTACAGAAACACAGTCGCTGGATGATGTCATCAGTGATGTCATTTGAGATGTCATCAGTGATGTCATCAGTGATGTCACTGACCATGTCATGAATGATGTAATATGTGATGTCATCAGCAGTGCATTGCGGGGGCGCGAGTTATAGTTAGCTCAACTAACTATAATGGCCGAATTTCTCTGGTTTTGTACGAGTGAAATGTCCAACTAACTATAACGTCCCTGAAACCTATGGTTTTTTCAGTGAATTTCTATGGTTTTTTAAATACTAATTTCTAACTATAATGTCCCTGAAACCTATGGTTTTTTCAGTGAATATATATATATATATGACAGCCACAGTCCTGAATAGATCTCACTCTAGATCTAAAAAACAGGTACGGACCACAAATGCGGTAAAAAACTTCTTCTTTATTTAGTGCAGATTATCAAAGTGCGAGTGCAAGTCTATCCAAAAGCAAGTGCCCAGCATGACGCGTTTCGACTGCCCAACGGCAGTCTTGATCACATGACGCGCTGGACCTTTCAGTGCATATATATAGTGAAATATTTACAAGCACATGATGCATTTCATCCAATTAGTAGTAGACTGAATTGTAGACTTATAATGAGGTCAAAAAAGCGTACATAATATCATTAACTTTGTTAATATACATTACAATTGTACAATCTTATGAAGATTTAATAATTACGACATAATGCCTACATTCAAGCTTAGTGCTTTTAAATATATGTCGTACAACTGAATATATGCTATATATCAAAAGATTTTGAAACTTGCTCTTTAAACTTTGTTCTTTAAAATAAAAGTTATAGCGTAGTGCTGTAATTATCTTTAAAAAATCTTCCAACAACTGCAATGTAATTATCTATTTCTGGCCTCCTACAGTATTAGTTTTCAAAGTCAAAAACTTGATATATTCAGTCTTTAAATTAAACAACGACAATGTGCAAAATATGCAAAAAAGTGCTAAAGTGACAGTGCAAAGTGCAAATATAAATATATATACACAATTCATTACATAGCAGCATTCTAATGCAGACGTCCCCTACATCATTTCTAAATTAGGATCTCCTGTCTTGCTTCATAATTTGATTTTGGCATACTTCCAGTCTTCCAATTATCCCATTCGTTTTATCTAATAGGAAAAAATATATACAATGTTGTATTTTATATTAATTCAAAATTTACAAACAGATATTTAACCAATCAACAACCCTCCGGTTGTTATTTCTATAGTATTCAATGTATACCAAAAATTAAAGCAAAACCAACATACAGTAAATTAAAATTAAATTAAATTTTAATTAAAATCAAATTTAAAATTCCCAGGTATGAACCAATTTCATATTTGCATATTATCAATCTGGTAAGTCGAGGCCTAAAACCAGCAAGAATCCCGTAAAATCAAATAAAACCGAGAAATCTCAGATAAATATATATATCATTCAGGTTTTTGTACTGCACGGCTACTCACCCATGAGGGTCTCAAGGCACTGAAAAAAAAGCATTTTGCCTACTCAAACACTGCATGAGCTGAGAAGGCTTTTTTTTCTTTTGTAGTTGCTTTGGTGTCATCACTAGGTGGCACTATGCTCAACTGTACCTTTTTTAATTACAGTCACTAGAGGCCTTGTTTTCATGGCCATTTCTAGGCACGTGTGACATTTTGCGTCTTCAGCGCCCAGGGGGTGCTGCTCAGCCATGAGTGTCTGCTCTCTGATTCTCTCACTAAAAAGGCGGTCTAGTTGATTACACGGTTGCCTATCCATATTTCGAGTGGCTGCCAATGGAGCATGCAGAGGAGAGTTTCAAGGAACAGAAGTCGATGCCATGTGAATCACAAGATACTGGCTAGCAGATTTGTTCTTTCAGGTGATAATCTTCTGATTATACGGTGAAATGTTCTTTAGGGCCACGATTGGTCCCATTCTGAACATACTTCTGAGATGCCTCTGATGCCCGGCGCTATCGGTGCCCACGAATGAGAGGGCCAGCAAGCACACACAGCTCGCTGGCACACTTTTCTGGCCTGCTGGCACACACATCTGACCCCCTGGCACACACAGCTGGCTGGCACACTCTTCTGGCCTGCTGGCACACACAGCTTGCTGGCACACTCTTCTGGCCTGCTGGCACACATATCTGACCCCTTGGCACACACAGCTCGCTGGCACACTCGGTTGGCCCACTGGCACAAACAGCTGACCACCTGGCACAGACAGTTCGCTGGCACACTCGGTTGGACCGCTGGCACAAACAGCGGATCCCTTGGCACACACAGCTCGCTGGCACACTCGGTTGATCCGCTGGCACAAGCAGCTGATCCCTTAGCACACACAGCTCGCTGGCACACTCAGTTGGCCCACTGGCACACACAGCTGACACCCTGGCACACACAGGTCGCTGGACACTCTTCTGGCCTGCTGGCACACACATCTGACCCCTTGGCACACAGAGCTTGCTGGCACACTCGGTTGGCCCGCTGGCACAAACAGCTGATCCCTTGGCACACACAGTTCACTGGCACATTTGGTTGGCCAGCTAGCACACACAGCTGAACCCCTGGCACATACAGCTCACTGGCAAACTCTTCCGACCAGCTGGCACACACAGCTGGCCCCCTGGCACACACAGCTCGCTGGCACACTCTTCTGACCTGCTGGCACACACAGCTCGCTGGCACATACGGTTGGCCAGCTAGCACACACAGCTGAACCCCTGGCACATACAGCTCACTGGCAAACTCTTCCGACCAGCTGGCTTACACAGCTGACCCCCTGGCACATACAGCTCGCTGGCACACTCGGTTGGCCAGCTGGCACATTCAGCTAACCTCCTGGCACAGCGTGCTGGAACACTCTTCCGGCCAGATGGTACACACAGCTTGCAGGAATATAGCTCGCTGGCACATACAGTTCGCTGGCACATTCTTCTGGCCAGCTGGCACATACAGCTGACCCCTGGCACATACAGCTTGCGGTCAAACTCGGTTGGCCAGCTGGCACACATAGCTGACCTCCTGGCACACAAAGTGCACAGGCATTCCCTTCCAGCCAGCTGGTACACACAGCTTGCTGGCCCATACAGCTCGCTGGCACATACAGCTCGCTGGCACATTCTTCCGGCCAGCTGGCACACACAGCTGACCCCCTGGCAAATACAGCACATTGGCACACTCTTCCAGACAGCTGGCACACACAGCTCACTGACACATTCTTCTGGCCAGCTGGCACACACAGCTGACCTCCTGGCAGATACAGTGTACTGGCACACTCTTCCAGCCAGCTGGCACACACAGCTTACTGGCACATTCTTCGGGGAAGCTGGCACACACAGGTGACCTCTTGGCAGAAACAGCACGACCGTGCTGTACCAACATGCGGGGTGACAGGCTGCGGAAAAAAGAGGCATATTCGGCACGGTAAATAACCTTCACCACGAAACCATCACCCCGCATGTTGTTACAACGTGGTCGTTACCATTACCATTACCCCGCAAGTCGTAACAACGACTTGCGGAGGGGGGAGAAGGTGTTGGATTTAAAATCCAACACCTTCCCTACTGTCCGCAGACTGGAGTTGGAATAGTAAATTATACTGTTTCAACATCCAGCACCCTCCTCCGCAAGTCGTTGTTACGACTTGCGGGGTAATGGTATGCGTTGTTACAACGCGGTCATGGTAATGACCGCGTTGTAACAACATGCAGGGTGACAGGCTGCGGAAAAAAGAGGCATATTCGCTGGCACACACAGCTCCAGCCTTTCCTCTGCCCAAGGTGAAGGAATATTCTTCAAAGGTGTGCTGCTCCCACTTCTTTTTGTCTTGCACTCAGTTTTAAGAACCATCTGGCTTCTCCCTTAGCCTGCCTCCACCTATGATTTTGTATATAATATTTAAATGTTGACTTTGGTGACAAAGATTCCCCTTTCATGATACTCACCAGCACATGTTGTGTGTTTAATCCTGAACACTGGCCTGGCTGCTCTTTCTTTCCTGCATTCCCTTGGATAAATGTGGCCACCATTCTGGAGTTCTTCGCTAGGAAGCACAAGATGAGACTCGTGCAGCCTCACCGGGTGGTCCCTTATTTACACACACTCCTTGACTGGTCGATTGCCTCTTCTTGGACATGAGCTCCTGATCATCAAGAAAGGGGTCTTTGGGAATGCTAGAGGCCCCCGTACTGGTGTGCTGTCCCAGCATTTCATCATCCGTCTTAATATCCCAGTGCCTTCAACAGCTCTGTTGATTCTTGCATTGCAGAGCCCACCAGGCATATCTCACCAAATTTTTCCGTGTTGTCTTTCCTTCATGGACTAACATTTGCAACATGCTCAACAGGCTTCCGAGATGCTTCCACGCGGGAAACTCATTGACTGCATCTTCAGACTCTACCCTACATTCACTGCCACCTGGAGTGACCCTGAGGTGCCACCTGGGTATACGCATCCTTCAGCCCATCCTGAGTGCTTTGGTGGTCGGAGGTGACAGACTGCTTCCCTAGGCAGCTGCCTTGGGCAGAACTGACAAATAGCCCCAAAAGGTCACCACAAGACATCAGACAAGTCTCAGAGAAGCTAATTTCTCCAGCGCGTTTGCCACCCCTCCTAAGCAAAGGGGGCTCTATGTTCCTACACCACCCCTAGGATGAATGTGCTTCTGGACTTTGACAAGAAGTCTACCGATCAGCCAGCAAGGAACAAAGACTTCTGCGTACGTCTTGGTTGCTTCAGTTGGACCAGATGGCCAAATAGCGCAAGATAGGACACCTTTGCAAGCTGCAGCACCATGACCGGGTAAAACCCACATGGATAATGTGACACACACTGAAAGAGACTGGGGGCAATTTAATTTAGAGTTGATCATGCACCTCCTCCCCCAGGTCTCTTTACAGTACCTAGGTAGTTTGTCTAGGACCAAGCCCCCTGGCCTTCTAGAGCTATTTAACATAATTGGAGAGGATGTGGCCTTACGGCTAGATCGGTTGACCTCGACGCTGGTGAACCAGGTTCGCGTGCCTAACACAAATGAATGTGTCAGTCTGTAACGCAATTGGTGCTAATGTAAAACGCTCAGATACTTTCGAGTCAAGTTCGCGCTATATAAAACTTTGGAGAAAAAAAAATTGTGCCCCAAACTACCTCCCATCCATAGGGTCCCTAGGTTCAACAGACCAGGTCAAGCTCAAATGTGATATGAAAGAAGGATGAGAGAAACCCACTCCTCGAAATGTAAGCATCATCATTCATTGTGAGCACCAAATAATATGGTTACGTCACCCCTGTTGAGAAAGACCCGCACCAGCTCCCACCAAGCCAGAATAACATGGGACGTGGCTTGTGTATACATATGCAGTCATCTGAGTGTCTCTGATCCACCCGATATTCATCAGGGACTTCTTGAAATCACAGGAGCTTGTAAAAACCTACCCAGAGGAAAACAAATTATTCACAAAGCCACATCTCAAGCCTTCTCTGGTGCTGCCCCTTCCATCTGGTTTTCTTTCTAAGTAATGTAAGGTGGATTTGTAGAGCGCTGGTTGTCGCCTGTGATGACATCCAGGGGAGGAGTAGGTGATCGTAGGTGTGTGGCAATGATGGGCCTGAGTACAGGCAGTCTCAATGTTCCCACAAGAAGACTAATTTAAGAGCCATGTCTTCAGCATCTTGCAGAATTCAAGAAGTGAGGAGGAGGCCCTGATGCGAAAGAGGAGGCCCTCAATCAAAGTCAGAACTTCGGGGCAGGGAACCTTGAAGCAAAGATTTTGCCAATCGCCAGTTGAACTGTGTGCTTATTTTTCATTATCGCCCAAAAATCCTCGCCGTCAATTCCCATGGGAGCACCCACGCACAGAGCACTTGATAAACCATTGTTTTTAGACTATTGCTTTTGCAATGTAATGAAATTTTAAGCATGAATTCCTTTTTAACCTATAATGCTTTCTCAACAAGATTTTTTATTCAACATTTTGTATGGCTTAAAATTGCAATGATTTTAATTCATCTGCAAATAAAAATACTTACTGACTTACTGAATCAGAACTTCGAAAACCATAATGATATTCAGAAGAGACTAAAACCCACCTTTTTCATTTATAGTTAAACTGGTCCATGCTGATCCCTGGCGGTTCTACTGCAGACACATGCCAGGCTCCCCTTTACTTTAAAGCCTGTTTCTTCCGCCTTCTAATCAACCGGTGCAGACCTATTCCCCACCGTCTTTGGTCCCAGTACTGCCTCATCTCCCTCTACTGACACAAACTCCCTTCCTGGGCAGTGTGAATTTTGCATGTAGTCTATTCTCATTCTTTGCTTGTGGTGCTGGTGTTCACACTTTTGTTCGCTGTAAAGCGCAATGATATCCTTGGGTGGAGTGCGCTATAAAAAAAATTAAAAATTAAATTAAAAGAAAAATACACCATAGGCAGATGATAAAGAACAAATTAAACTGGCAAAGACTGTGCATTTAACAGAGTTAGCAGCGCCTAGACACCTCGGGGCATTAGTGCGCTTTACAAATCTCACTTTCATTTAACTTCATTTCAATCAGTCATGCCATTAACATGTATATGAGGAATTAGCCTCGATTATTGGAAATCGCATACACCACGAGCATTTCAATCAGAACGCACTCATTCGGTTCGGCTACACAAGTTGCAGAATCTGTTCCCAAATTGCCCAAGAAGATACCACATGACCGTCAACGAGAGTGTATGTACTGCTGCCCTACTGGCTCTCCTCAACATATGTCCACCAAGGCATCTAAAACTCCTGCTAGCTGCCTACCCCCTTCAGTAATTCTCAAACTCAGCAAATCGTAAAAGTTAATTTTAAAGAAACCTTAATTTCAGTCAGACCACCAAACCCCTTTTGGCCAACTCTCTATTTCCCTATTTAGAAAAATTGCTTGAAACCTGTCCTCTGCCCAGATACCAGGTTTTACAGAAGGCAACCGACTACTGGATTGTCCCAGATGGGGCTCCGCTATAGATGCTTCACCAAACTAGTGGTTCTTCTGGTGCTGGAAGATCTGAGGAGGCTGGTGGGTGAAGGTGCTACTAGACCTTCCCACTGCTTTCAACCCCATTGGCCATGCAATCCTTCTCTCCGGATTGACTGAAGCACAGTTCAATGGCATGATGTTAGAGCATCGTCCTTGAGTGATAGGAATCAGTTTGTAACTTGCATCTGTCTAGCTCAGATCAGAAGTGAATCAGCTTCAAATCAGAAGTGAATCAGCTGTAGTGTCCAACAGGGTTCCCTATTGTCTCCATTCTTAACCAACACCTATATACGGCCCATGGCCAAATTGCTCCATCGCACCAAATCAGTGTGCAGATTACTTATTACTTGTACATTGGTGGATGTCAGGGCATTTTTTAAACATTGATTAACCCAAGGCAGACCTCCTTATTATCACCAAGAGTAATATCTCGAACTGGAACTTTTTTTTTTTTTTTATTGTCCTCATTTTGCCAACGCTCATACTAAGTCTCCTCCTCTCTCCCTACATTCCGTATGAAACCGTCTGAGAGGAAATGGAGTACTCTCTAAGAGAAATGCTGTTTCTAGTCCCATCTCCACTTCTACCTGTACGGCCCTTAGAGATACCAGAACCGCCAGCACTATTAGGCTTAATCATTGGACCCGCTTGTCCTTTCTCTCCATCCCAACATTAAGGTCCAGATCTTGTCTCTACTTTCTGGATCACAGGCCATATCTGATTCACTAGCTGATATAACACTCTTTAAACATTCAGCAAAGGTCGGTGAATTTTCAGATTTCCACTTAATACATATTTCGCGTCTTGCCAATATTACTACATAGAAGGTAAACATACAACCCACCTCCTTCTTCATCCCTTCTTCTTGCGTAAGCCCAAAAAATATTAGATGTGGGCTTACCTTCATCTTTTTTCCCCGAACATCTCCTAGAAAATTACATATGTCCAACCAATATTGCGTAATCTTTGGGCATTCTAAAAATATATGCAAGTCATCAGCTTCTTCATGCTTGCATCTTGGACAGCAATATTGATTACCAGTAACCTTCGACAACTTCCACGGGGACCAGTAAACTCTGTGGACAGTAAACAGATGATTTCGTTTTAGTGAGGCAGGTTTTACAACTACTCGTAACATATCGAAAGAATCCGTCCACAGAGTCTTGGCTTCCTCCTCTCTAAATTTTTCACCCCATAGGTTTCTAATGTCCGTACTAAACGTATCCTCTGCTTCCACGAAGGACCAATACCAAAAAGAAATTTCCTTTTTCCAATCATCTGTTCTTGCAAGCTGATCTAACTTCGAATCTTCCTCCTCGTGCGTCCATTTTTGAGTTTCCCACCAGGAGCCTAATTGATAATATTTGAACCTTGTCAATTTCCCCCTGGTCAGGTTACTAAGTGTTTCCCAGCTCACTAACCTGTTATCCTTCATTAGATCTGCCCAGTGAAATATACCCCCTGCTTTTAATGGTTGGCTCAATTTATCTTTCAGGCATTCAGGGGTACCTGGAGATTCCCAAATAGGTGCCCGTGCAGAATAATATGTGAATCGCAGTTTTTTCCGGACATACATCCATGTTTTCAATGCAGTATTTAATACTTTTAATCTGACCTTTTTAAAGAACTTCGGGTCTCCATACTTAAAAAGGAAATAGTGCTGGCCCTGGCTAACCTCCCCGAGCATTATGGAAAATAATAAGCCCAACGATGACCTATCGGGCTTATTTGCCAACATACGAAAAATTTTAAAATGGAAGGCATAACAATAGGCAAGCAAATCGGGTAATGCTAATCCTCCTACTCCAAGTTTTCCTCTCAACTTCCTCCATGCGATCCTGGGTCCCCTTGACGCCCATATGAAACTCCCAATTTTCCCCTGTACTTTAGCTATATCCTCTTTCCTAAAAGTTAGGGAATGGAATTAAAAAGAAAGGTAGCCTTCGGAAGTATAACCATTTTTATAAGATTTACCCTGCCGTAAATGGTTAATGGTAGATTCGCCCATTTTAACAATAAACTTGATATCTCTTGACTCACTTTCTTCCAATTCACCCTTGTGATATCCTCTAACTTTTGTGTGATTATCACACCCAAATATCTCATTTGGGTTTTGATCCCTAAAACATTTGTTCTCTGATTCCATTGCATGATCTCAGTTTTATCTGTGTTAATCCTATACCCAGAAAGTGAGCCAAATTCTTCAGCCCTTCTCATCAAAATGGGTATCGCCTCCTGGGGATTTGTAGTATATACAATCAGATCATCAGCATATAATCCTAGTTTTACTTCGAACCCATTAAAATTAATAGGAAGGATCTCAATATCTGCCCTGATTGAGTTAGCGAAAGGCTCTATATATAGGTTAAATAGAAGCGGAGACAGGGGACAGCCTTGCCTTGTCCCTCTAGTTATACTGATCCAATTTGTTAAGTCTCCATTAATCAACACTTTGGCCCTGGGATTTTGATACAGATTTTTTACTGCCTCCACCATATTTTTGGGGAAATTAAAACAGATTAAGACCTCCCACAAATATTGCCAATTCACTTGATCGAATGCTTTGGCAGCATCTACTGCCACTACCGTCAGGGGGATTTTTTTTCTTCTACCATATCCACTACCCCTATCATCTGGAAGGTTAGCTCATTAAGTTGCCTCCCAGGGATAAAACCTCTCTGATCCGGATGTACAACCCCTTTTATCACCTTAGACACTCTCAATGCCATAATTCCGGAATAGATCTTATAATCCGCATTTATAAGGGATATAGGTCTATACGAATCAATCTTTAGCGGATCTTTATTGCGTTTTAATATTAAAGTAATGGTAGCTTCAGACCAAGTGGTGGGGATACTCTCTCCCCTACAATATAGCCTATTACACATGGAAGTTAGAGCGGGTACTATATATTCTAATATGCAGAGATATACTTCCACCGGAAGGCCATCTGGCCCTGCTGCTTTTCCCCTCGCCATCCTTCTACACTGCATACTGACCTCCTCTTCTGTTATCTCTCTTCCAAATATCTCCTTTGCTCTTCATCCAACTGTGGGAGCCTAGTCTGTCCTAACCAATTCTCAATCCTTTCTTGATTAGGAAATACAGTCTCCTTATATAACTCACTCATAAACTCACTAGCCTCCCGGCCAATTTCTTCATTTGCACATAGCTCCTCCCCTGCCTCTCTACTCTTCAGACATTTTATTATGTTCCTAGCTCTATCTGTTTTCACCTTCCATGCTAATAAAGAGCTACATTTCTCCCCATACGCAAAATGCTGAAGCTTACTAACCTTCCATTTATCAGAACTGGAACCTTGACCTCTGAAGGTGCATGATGTAGTCCCCACCCTGACTCTTTTTAGTTTTTGCTGAGAGTCTTTTGTATCTAAAAAAAAAAAATCTTAAAAGGGGCTTAGAACCTGCCACTTACTTACCTGAACTTACCATTTGTTCATTCCAACGTCAATCTAATTTACTTGCTTCTCATTGGCCAGCATGTCTTCTTTCACTTCCTGCTCTGCTTTTGCCGTCCATGCCGTCGCGTGGAGCTTAGACCAAGTACACATTTCGAACACTAGCCACTGGCCAGTGTCCTTTTACTGGCTACTTTACTGTACAGTACTTTTTTTCTTTACAAACGAGCACTATGACTGGAATGTTGCTTCATGATATCCCCTTTTTAGGTCTCGCCTAGGCAGCGCTTGCGCTGTCTCGTTGAGACATGCAGTATATACTTTACTAGGTGAGTCCCCGCCTCCTTTTTTCTATTTGTTAGTGAGTGTGTCTTTCAAAATTTACTACTTGCTATTGGCTAATAGTGTTCCAAGTCCCTCCTTTTTTCCTGTTGTGCACGCCTATGGCTATTGGCCCCTTTACTTGTATTAGTCCACTTTTTTTTGGTCTGTTGTTTTGGGGCGATCTCTTTTTTTAATGTGCCTTGCTTTTTGACAGAGTTCAAATGTTTCAGCCCGTGCCCAGTGTGTTTCCCGGCATGTATATATTTCGGCATGTATATTTTTTTTTTTTACTTGGAGGCCAATCGCGTGATATTGACAGACTTTGAATGTTTGATCTGTGCCGAGTGTGTTTCCCGGTAGGTATATATAATTTTTTACTTCGAGGCAAGCCAATCGCTTGATATTGACAGACTTTGAACGTATAATCTCGTGCCGAGTGTGTTTCCCCACACGGATAAAAAAATTTTACTTCAAGGCAAGCGCGTGATATTCACAAACTTAAAACATTTAATCTCGTACCCGCGTTGCTGTCTTCGGCATTGCGTGCACTTTACAGTGCCCCTGGGGCACAAGCAGGGACCTACTAGAGTGCTTTTCTATCAGAACGCACTTCTGCGGTCTCCCCGGGGCACAAGCAGGCATCCCTTCGGCGTGCCTTTCTTGCAGGGAAACCCGAGGACTGAGTCGTTTCCCAGAGACCGGCGTGTTTCCCAATTTAGGACTCGCACTGCACGGATGGTGCGCGCCGAGTCCTCCAAGCCGCCTGCTGACATCACTGGCGCATTGGGGAAAAGGTATTTTATGTGCTTTCACATTGTGCTGCAAGTTTAGAACTGCCGGTGACCCGGCCCACTTAAAGCCCTGGTAACTTCCTTTGTTGTGCAAGGCATTTACACTAAGTATTCAGTTTTAAAAGCTGCTGTGTTTCTAGTTTTGGCGAATGCTATTCACCTCAAAAAGCTTTAGTTTACCAACATTTTTGCAGAAATTAGTCCCGATATTAATCTAGCAGCGTTTCATAAAAAACTGCAATCTGCAGATTGGGGGAGGGAGCCTTCCCCGGAGCTTGTGTGTCCCCGATTACGAGGAGGCAGTGCTGAGGGCGAGGCTGTTCAATCCCTCCCTGCCCGGCATCTTTTTTTTTTCTTAAAAAATGTGAGCTTTATTGATTGGCAGCTAAGCAAGAATTGTCCTTTTCTACTCCGAAGCGTCAGTATCAAAAAATCATTAAGTCACTCTCTCGTTCTCCTGCCCGTGCTGGTTCTCTCCTTCACACGTAAAAGTGCGGAGGTCACAGCCACCGAGTGACTGGAACTCTCCCCAGCTCCGTTACTGTTTCCTCACCATGGTAATGGAGGGTCATAAACCTGTAGAAGTTCAAGCCTGTGCGTGTGTATTATGTGATGTGTGTGTATGCGATGTTTGTGTAGGTGAAGTCTTGTGCGTGAGAGTGTTAGATTGTGCAAGTGTACCATGTTTTCAGTGTGCTTGTCGCATTTTGCGTGATTGTGTGTTGCATGCATGTATGCTTAAATTGGCATTTGTCATACTGTATTTGAGAAGTGAGTCAGATTGTTTATATGTGGACACTTTGCACTTTGACAATTGTGCATGTGGTGGAGGACAATATACACAAGTCTATGTTTAATTATGCAAGTGACAGAATGTCAGAAACTATGTATATGTGTGAAGAGAATCCGAATGTGCGTCAAAGTGTCACTGGTCTTGTGACTATTTCAGATTGTGTGCCGAGCGCCAGACCTGTGATTGATTCATCAAAACCCCAGGCGGAAAGCATAATTTTCATTTGCTAGCTATTCTGTAACATCCCATCATGAAAAACAGCTGTTCTGGTTAGTTTATTTAAAAACTCAGGCTCATGTTTAATTTTAACACACTTTAAAAACCTTTGTGTTGTTTACTTGTGGTGTCATACCACGCTAGGCCCTCTTTTCACGGTTGTGATGCCTACAAATCCATACTCTTCCACCCGCCCACATCTCAAGGGCTTTCGGTTACTTAACCAGAGTCAAAGCGCTGGGTGGCATAGACAGTGGTTTGAGGTGCTACAACAAGGTTGCAGTACAATATGATACATTGACTTAACTTTGTATGCTGAAAATTACGGTGAATGTACTTCAAATTAGCCATTGTGATGTGGTAAATATAATGTTAAGCATGAATTTTTTCCTTTCCTCTTATTTTTGCTACCCTTCCCTTCTCCTACACGTCTGCGACCCTTGGAAATAATCATCAGGAAAGCAACCTCGGGTCTACTTTGGACTGCACCGACTGGTGCTACTGAACGAAACTGCAGGATTTGGCAGGGCATTTTAATTCTTCAACCACCCCTCACTGTAATGTCTGACTATGCGTAGCTTCGTATTACCTTATTCTATGTATGGCGACCATTAAAAAAAAGCTTTATTTTAGAGCTGTTCCTGCACAGTTGAACAATTTGAGCTAAAAAAATCCTGGCGCAGAGGACAAACTGAAAACTTCACCTATTCTGGAGATGTTCATGCAGATAAAGGGCAGACTCCTAATCCAAAATTGTGGGGAATGATGTAAACGTGGAGAGGCACAGCACTGTCATTGGATTTGTGTCTGAACCCTTAACTTCTGGGATTTCTTTGTTGAAAATAAACTTAGCTGCTCTTTTGGTTTTGGGGCCCCTCTCCACTCTGTGATTGTGTCGCCTCGCTTGGGGAAACATTCTGGTTTCAGTGTTGATTTTAATTTTCCTGATTTCAGACACATCCCATGTTCTTGAGGCTTCTGATACTTTTTACTTGTGAGGTAATTGGTTATTCATTGAGGGCCTTATTTATGAAGGCCTGCGTCACTTTTGCGCCACTGATGCGTCACTTTTTGTGACGCACCTGTGGCGTAAAAAATGCGCCATGTTGCGCCATATTTACGAAGTGACGCATCTAGGTAGATGCGTCACTTCGTAAACCCCTGCGCTACATTATACCTGCGCTAGGTATAATGTATGCAGGGTGGGCGTACCCTCGCAAAAAAGGGTTGTGGGAGTGGCGCAGCGAAATCTATGAGATTTTGCTGCGCCACTTCTCGGACGCCAATGCGTCAAAACCTTACGCCTGCCTGCCTCAGGGTGACGCAGGGTGACGCAGGCCCTTTCACATGGGGCTTGCCCCATGTGAAAGGAACATTGCTGGAGTTGCGTCAGGGTCCGACAACTCCAGCAATGCGCCACTTTTTGCGCTGACAGATACGTCATTTATACTGACGTATCTGTCCTTCTGTTGTAGTGAGCCTCAGCAAGGCCTACCAGTGCTTAGGGGTTCTCCCTTCTCTGCACAGAGTCCTCAGACACTTAGGAAGAAGTTGGCACAGAAACTGGAAATAGAAAAGACAGAGTTTATTAAACCTCATGAGGTGGAGCTAACATTCGCACATCACCCTTCAGTAATGCATGAAGTAGCACCCTGAATGGAAGGATCCTGGTCCTTTTATACCCACACAGGGGCTCAAATGAAGGCGGTACTAACACAAATGCTGGTTTTAGGCACATATAAGGTCATACAGAGAATGCACAGTCGACAAGTGGGTGGAGCTAACAGTTTCTACTTTTAGTAGACACATCCTGACATTTATAAACTCGGAACAGCTGCAAGCTCAACTGAGCATGTGCAAAGCAAGAGGAACTAAATATAACTTGTCTCTAGGCAGATTTCAAGAGCAGTTGACAGGAAGGTAGGACAGAGCACATGGCGAGCACATGGTAGCACATGGCAGCCAAAATGGCTGCCAGAAATACAAAATGGATTCCACAAAGCGGACAATTTAGCCTCTAAATACAGGCTGTCTTCAGTTAATGCTTAACTTAAATGCTGCCAAATTACAACAGACGACCCTTTCAGCATTGGCTGAAGACATTCGTTTATCTGGGGTAATCTAGATATTCATCCCGTACATCTATTAACATTATTTCGGCCACCTCTTTATTCAACATTTGTTGGGCCTTTGTTTCAGCAATGTTCCCTCTGGCAGGTATACAAGCAGAAATGCAAATGGAGCAAAGCATTGGACCACATTGGATACATACACAGCATGTAAAAAATATTATAATTATTACACACAGGATAGTCAGTAGCTTCCAGCCCCAAGCAGAAACAAGAGTCCAAAACCATCCAGCAAAAGTCCAAGTTCCAGTCTCTGGATGAATTTCTGCAGCAATCTTATGCAATTTTGATATTGCGTCATATACTGAAGGTGAGTGATCTGGTATGAATACACAACAGCTGCTACCGATGATGCGACATGCACCACCTCGATCAGCCAAAATCACGTCTAGCACCATCCTATTCTGGAGTGCTACAATCCTTGCAATCTGTAGTTCCTCTGTAATGTTCCCAAGTGCCATAGCTGTCTGATTAGTAACAGCTTCCACAACACGAGTCAGTCGTCGGATTTTCCTGCTGTTTAATGCAGCACACACAAAGAAAAATAAGCCCAAGTTGAAATCAACATATTGTTGTAGGGTAGTGTCGGTTTGGTCAACTTCATCCATACTTATTGTCCTCTTATTTCTGTTTTTGGAAATGTCATTGTACAGTTTAAAATCACGGTGATACAATGCAGGTGCCAGAAACACAGGGGGCAACAGAAAAGATACATAGCAGATTCCTGACCACCCAACAGGTAATTGATAATATCCGTTATTTCCACACACAAAATACGTGTTATGCGAGGCTGTGAAAGTGCTCTTATTGGCACCTTCAATGGTCAGGATTACAGTACACTCGCTCCTCCCCACTGGAATTCTTCCAACACTACAAATACACAAGTCTGCTTTAGCTTTTGTCACAGAAATCACAAAAGGTCCAATGTTCTTTATTATTCTCACATTTGTGAAAACATATGGTGTTGAAATATTGTCCGGTTGATACTCTTCCCATTCCCATTTAGTCCCTTTGGCTTGTGGATAACCTTCTTTATTTTGATAACATACTTTATTAAGTTGAAAAATAATCCCACCTACTGAAGGCTTTCCATATGCAAACAAAAGCGCATACCAAGCTTGACAAGAACCATTGTGAGAAAATGGAAGAGGAATAAAAGGTGTTCCTCCTTTCTTTTGATGTGCAGGTATCATCCCACACACCCAACAGTTGGTAGTATTCGTAGCATTGTGAGTATGGTGCAACATCTGGATAAAAGTATTGTTCAGGTAAGATTGTCGATGCTTTTGCTCATGGTAAGGAAGAGTAAAGTAGTGGTGTTCCACGGGTACTGTTGTAGTGGCAACAAAAAGCTGTCGAACAGGAGCCACCTTCTCGATGTACCACGTAATTGCTGCCATAGCCACCATAGCAACAACAAACCCTACAGCACAAATAATTAGTTTTTTCATTTTAGCAGCAGTAATGATTGATCTTTCTGAAAACTTGTTGAAAACAGTCGTTGGAGCTCTTCTCCCTGGGCAGCCGCTGATTTCTTCACCATGGGCCAAAGCGGGTGTCACTACACTAATACAGGGCTGATCCCCCTCCCCTTGCCACAATGGCTCTCCGTTTCACTAACCCAGGGTGGTAGCTCAACCAGTCTTTTTCAAAACTGCAGATCCTTTCCTCGGTCTTAATTGATATCTGGATATTCCAGTGATCGTGTGGTCCGGGAAGACTTCCGCAGATTCGTCAGGTGAGATAGCTTGGCCTTTCTCCGTCTCCAGAATCTCTCGATGGTCGGTCAACACAGCAGGTTCCACCAAGGCAGGCGACACGCGTTTGCAGTGTGTGCTGTGGATCCAATTCTTTCTGTTTGTCACTCGAACTGCTGTCCTTGTCGCAAGGAGCACCTGCTCTGGTCCTCGCCACCTTGGCTCCAAGCTGTTCGATCTGTCAAAGACCTTGACCATTACATGGTCACCAGGACGGAGTTCGTGGGCCTCACCTGTAGATCTGTCAGGAAGAGCTTCTGAACCTGTTGATGAATAGAAATCAAACTGTCAGTTAACTGTGCCAAATAATCATTCATCAGAACACAAGGAACATCATGTATGGGGCGTGGCTTAGGAATTCCCCAAATGTTCATTGGTCTCCCAAACACCACCTCATAGGGGGTAAGACCTGATCGTGAATGTGGCACCGATCTTATGGACAACAATGCCAAAGGTAGGGCATCTGGCCACTTTAGAGACGTGGAAGCCAGTATTTTCGCCAACTTTGTTTTTAGAGTAGCGTTATACCTTTCCACCAATCCTGCTGATTGCGGGTGGAAAACTGTATGGAATTTCTGTTTGATCCCTAATCCTTTCAGGACATGCTCAACAACTTGCCCAATAAAATGAGGTCCATTGTCACTCCACAAAAGTTTACAAACACCGTATCTAGGGAAAAACTCCTTTAGAAGCACCTTTGCTGTGGTGAGAGCAGTATTATCCTTCGTAGGGTATGCCTCTATCCATTTGCTAAAGGCACACACCACCACTAGGACATATTTCAGATTATTGCAGCGTTCGAGTTGGATGTAATCCATCTGCAAAACTTCAAAAGGTGCAGTTGGTGTAGCAAACCCTCCTGTAGGAGTTCGTGTCCCTTTTCCAGGATTATACTGCCAACAGATCAAACAGGACTGTACTACCCTTTTGGCTGTGCTAGCAATTTCAGGATGCTCCCAAACTTGTGTAAGCAATTTAGTTATTGCTAGAGCTCCAACATGTGCCAGCCCATGTGCCATTTGAACCATAGGTTGTAAATAGGCCGCAGGCAATTTCCATTTATTCATGTCTTTGTTACGCCAACAACCCTCATCATCTAATATTCCTTCTTTAGACCATTGCTCAAGCTCTTCCACAGAAGCAGATCTCTGTATATCCAATACTTCCTCTCTAGCATCATGCCAACGCTCAGCTTGTGATTTCACTACGTACATGGGTGTAGTGCTTCGCTGCATCGCAGTCTCACGGGCTACGCGGTCTGCAAAGGCATTGCCTTGTCCTATTTTGTCAGTCACTTTCTTGTGTGCGCTACACTTCATAATAGCAACTTTCTTTGGGTATGTAAGTGCAGTCAAGAGATTATGCACTAACTCTCCGTGCATTATCTGCATCCCATGGGATGTAAGAAAGCCTCTTTCCTTCCAGAGTAGGCCAAAATCATGAACCACTCCAAAAGCATAGCGACTATCCGTGTAAATGTTCACACACAAGTCAGTGCTAAGCTCACACGCTCGTGTCAAAGCTATTAGTTCAGCTGCTTGAGCTGACTTCTGAGGTATGCGAGCTGTTTCCACTACTGTCTCAAGCGTGGTAATTGCATAAGCAGCTGAAGTCGTGCCATCTGGTAACTTCAAACAGGACCCATCAACCCACAGTTCCCCATCTACATCTGGGAGGGGCGTATCTTGCAAATCGATGCGACCCTTTGTCTGTTCCTCAGTAAGGAATATACAATCGTGAGGCTCCTTTAACTGAGACTGAGTCGCAGGATATGGCAACAAAGTGGCTGGGTTCAGTGTCGCACATCTTTTCAAGGTAATATGAGGTGCTAGCAGTGTCAATTCGTATCCTGTCAAACGAGCACTAGTTAAGTGCTGAGTCTTAGTCTGATTCAAAAGGGCATCTACTGCATGGGGTACTAGCACCAACAGTTTGTGTGACAAAACTATCCCTTCACTCTGACGTATGGACACAGCCGTCGCTGCAACTGAACGGAAACACCCAGGCAATGCACGAGCAACAGGGTCAAGAACTGCAGAAAGGTATGCACAAGGACGCTGTTTGTCCCCGTGTGTCTGTACTAAAACTGACAATGCACATCCTTCTTTCTCATGTACATAGAGTGTAAAAGCCTTCGTGTAATCTGGTGTGCCTAACACTGGTGCAGAGCAAAGAGCTTGTCTCAACTGACAAAAAGCATTTTGACATTCATCTGTCCATGGAAGGGGGATCGGTGTGTTTTTAGTCAAAAGTGCTAGCAAGGGTTTAACAATGTGTGAAAAACCCAATATCCATTGCCTGCAAAACGAAGTCAGACCAATGAATGCACGGACATCTTTCTGCGTGGAAGGTACTGGGGTGTCTAAAATTGCTTGAATGCGATCTGGTGTCAGTGCACGGTCCTCCTTAGACAGAAGGTGTCCTAAATAGGTCACCTTCGGTCTACAATATTGCAATTTCTTTCGTGATACTTTATGGTGGTGTGTAGCAAGAAAAGAAAGCAAAGACAAAGTGCATTTCTCACACTGCTCAGGTGTATCGGCTGCCAACAAGATGTCATCGACATATTGTATGAGAGCCACTCCTTTAGGCAAGGCAAAGGAATCAAGCTGTCTCTTCAATGCTTGACTGTAAATACTAGGACTCTCAGTATAGCCTTGAGGAACTCTACAAAATCTGTATGATCTATTATTCAAAGTGAAACCGAACAAATATCGGCTATCAGGATGAATAGGAATCGAGAAGAAAGCGTTCTTCAGATCAATTACAGAAAATGTAGTTGCTGTTGGAGGGACCAGGGTAAGCAATGTCGTTATGTCAGAGACTACAGGGTACTGTGGTACTACAATCTTGTTGACTTCTCTCAAATCGATAATAAATCTATAAATCCTAGTGTCAGTATCTTTTTTCAAAATGGGAAGAATCTGACTATTGCAAATATTGTAAGGAACTTCTTCCATAACCCCCACCTTAATTAAATCATGTACAATACGTGTGAGTGCTTCTTCTCCTTCTCGAGAAATTTTATACTGAGGCAGTCTTGGCAATAAAGCGCCCTCCTTGACACTAATATGTACTGGTGGAATAACCATTTGCCCTACATCAGTATCCGAAGTAGCCCACAAAGTACTAGGGAGTGAGGCTAGTGCAATGTCCTCTTTAACAATACAAGATCTCTCAATCATAGGGTAGTTGTCATTCAAAATAACCCGTACTCCTTCCGGAGAACACCGTATCGTAGCCCTAAAATATTTAAGCATATCAAGACCCACAATATTGTCTGGTGTGTTTGGAGAAAGCAAAACGGACATGGAGCAGTAAACTTATCAATATCAAATGCAAGTGGTTGTGACAATGGGCTAAGGGAAGGTGTTCCATCGAAACCTATCGATGTAATGGTTAAGCCAGACAGGGGAGCCCTTGGAACCAATTGTTTAGACAAGGCGCTACGAGTAGCTCCTGTATCAACCAGAAACTGATCAGTAGAACCCAAAACATGTGCTGTAACATAGGGACCCCTCTGATCTACTGGAACTTCAACTGATTCCTTACCCCATCCTAGGCAATCCTATGCATAAGCAGAATCTTGAAAATCAGAGGGCACATAGTCAGACATTTGATATTGGTTCCTTCTATCAAAAGTGTTAAACCCATTCTGCCCACGTGTATTAGCATCAAACCGAGCACGATCATTCGCGCTTCCTCTAGGCCCTTGATATCCTGAACGATTTCTCATTTGTCCCCGACCACGTAGATTCTGCTGAGCACGCAGCACTGGACAATCAGAAAGCCAATGTCCAAATTTTTTGCAGTACGCACACTGATCAACAGACAAATTCGAACGGGCAGAGGAAGGAAAGGACGAACCATAAGATCCACGTCCACCTCTATCATTATCTCTAGAAGGCGGACCATAAGCTTGAGCCAACATAACCTTTGTTTTCAACTCTTTAGACTTTTTGTCCTCATTACCTTTGGCTTCTAATTCTTGCCGCTCATAATACTGAGCCATAGTTAAAAGAGAAACCGGAGAAGATGTAGTCCATGAACTCTCACTGGCCTTTAAGCGACTAGCTATTCCTGGCAAAAGGTTTGCGACATATTTATCGACAAACAGATGCCTACCTGTGTCATCTGTCAATGACTGGCCACTAAAATCGTGAAATGCTTCTTCAAAGCGTGTGAAGAAGTCAGAAACTGATTCATCTACCTTTTGCTTGCAAGACGCTAGCACTGTCCAATCTATCTTTTTAGGGGGAATGATCGTCTTTAACTTAACTAATATAGCTGCCGGAAGATTTAAAATTAACTGACACGGTTTCTGTGCAGGTTCTCTATCTTCATCTAACCGCTCTAAATCTTTCCACAATGCTCCAAATGTCGCATTATCATCTATTTTGCGCACAGTTCTCCACATATCAGGTGGTAATATTAATCCAAAAACAAATCAATATCAGACAGAGTCATAGTACAAGAGCTGATTGCACCCTCAACTTCCTCATAAAAGGCTGCTGGATTCTTTCGCGGGTCAGGCAATGCATTTTTAAGGGCCATAACATCTGCTCTATTCCAAGGAGTGTAAACCCAATTATAAATAAAGTACCCTTTCGCATTAAGAGAAGTCTTATCATCCTCTGTACCTGTTCCTTTAGGAGGAACATATAAAGGCGCGGCTTCCCGCATGGGTTTCACATGAATTACAGCATTCTTATCTGTTTCAGGAGTAGAAGTTCGTGCCATGCTGATCTGAGATGCTAGTGCAGCTGCTTCTGCTGCCTTTTTCTCCTCTTGCAAACGGGCTGCTTCAACACGCAGTTTAACCAAGCGTCTGATTGTGTCAGCCACCTGGGAGAAGACAAAAAGACCGTAACGTAATTGTTTACAGTTAGTTGCTACATCATCGGGCTCCACTTCTACCGAATACTTCCTAAATCGTTCAATAACCTCTGCAGCAAATGTATCGGTAAAATATATTTGCTCCCTTTCCTGCCATCCTTTTATACTATCTAAAAGTTCAGAAGCACTGGTAGTACTACGAACGGCTTTACGCGCAGTAGATCTGATGTCAGATGCACGCTCAGCAGATAACATGGAACGAGTTTCTCGAGCTTTGTCCTGGTCTGAAAAAGAGTCCTCATCTGACTCATGAGGAGCAGAAGAAAAATATACGGAGGTGGAGAACGATCTAATAACAGGAAATCATCTTGCGGTTTATTAAGGATAGGATAAAGGGGCTGCCTAACAGCATATTGGCCAGTTACCTGTAAATGGCGTTCCCTATCTTCCCTCTCTTTAATTTCTCTCATCTCCTTGTTTTTTAACTCTAATGCTTTCGCATAAATGGTCTTTCGCTGTTCTTTGTCAATCAAGGCTTGCTCACGCTTCATTCGCTCACGCACTTCTTTCTCCCACATTCGCACACAATCAAACATATCTTGCCTAGTCTTTAGTTTAAACATACATTGTTCCACATACTGAATTTTTCGCAAATCAAATGACCCATACATAGGCCAACGCAACTCAGGATCTTTACTAGTATATTTGTTCCATAACGTGCAGTACATTATAGAAGAAATACCATACTTAATATACATATCCCTATTAGGCGTCCCTCCGGGGGCTGGTTGTGCTTCGTCAAGTCTCAAATTGGTACCACTACAAAAGCAACACATCCTACGAAGTGTGCTGAAAACAGGCATGCCAAAAAATAGTGCAAAATATGCAGTATTATAATCAAAGTAGCGCTTAAGGTACTTTTCGTACGTTGCGCTGTTCAAACAATTTTAAATAGAGAAAATTCTCCTCATTACCTGCCTATATGTATTGCAATACATATATAATTACAAAACAGATTCCAAAATTGGCCAATCATACAAACAAAGCCACAGTAAGTGTTACTAAAACTACCTTACCAATCAAAGGCATCAAACCAACAGCAAGTGCCGCAAAACGGCTCTTACCAATCAAATGGTGTCCAGGTTCCAACTGCCAAGTTCTCAAATCGACCAAATGGTCACTGCACGGCGAATCAACAGAAGAGATCTCAGTCAAGTGACCGGCGCCGCCGGGATGGTCAGATCAGAAAGAAAGGAAAACGCCGTGGGTGCCAAGACTCTGGTCTCCTCAGGCAGCGATCGCGTCCAAAAGCGAGATTCCAATCCTTCGTCGCGACCAGTCCTTCGGGCATCCGAGTCGCTGATGAGTCCCACGTTGGAAGCGCCAATTTGTTGTAGTGAGCCTCAGCAAGGCCTACCAGTGCTTAGGGGTTCTCCTTCTCTGCACAGAGTCCTCAGACACTTAGGAAGAAGTTGGCACAGAAACTGGAAATAGAAAAGACAGAGTTTATTAAACCTCATGAGGTGGAGCTAACATTCGCACATCACCCTTCAGTAATGCATGAAGTAGCACCCTGAATGGAAGGATCCTGGTCCTTTTATACCCACACAGGGGCTCAAATGAAGGCGGTACTAACACAAATGCTGGTTTTAGGCACATATAAGGTCATACAGAGAATGCACAGTCGACAAGTGGGTGGAGCTAACAGTTTCTACTTTTAGTAGACACATCCTGACATTTATAAACTCGGAACAGCTGCAAGCTCAACTGAGCATGTGCAAAGCAAGAGGAACTAAATATAACTTGTCTCTAGGCAGATTTCAAGAGCAGTTGACAGGAAGGTAGGACAGAGCACATGGCGAGCACATGGTAGCACATGGCAGCCAAAATGGCTGCCAGAAATACAAAATGGATTCCACAAAGCGGACAATTTAGCCTCTAAATACAGGCTGTCTTCAGTTAATGCTTAACTTAAATGCTGCCAAATTACAACACTTCCATGCGGCATGATGCGTCATACAGTAAATATGACGCATCATTCGGGTCGCAAGGAAGGCGCACTGAGAAGTGTCGCATCGCTGCTTTCACGCAGCGATGCGACACTTCTCATAAATGAGGCCCTGAGTTTCCCCACAGCTACTTGCACTAGCGCACTCCCTGACACAGGTTTACCACCATACCACGCTATATTATAACCTCACATTAATAGGAGTTCCATATCTTTATTCCCATGTGTCACTCCAGACAAAAGACCTTCCCTCTAGTCACTTCTCATAAATCTGTGTACAGCTTGAGATTTTCAGTATGGGCTAAAGCTCCCTGAAACACATTGTGACTTGTACTATTTGGATATGCCAGTTTACCCGAAATAAGTTTAATCTAGAATGAGCAATAACATTTGCAGCATTGTTATAAAGTGTGCTGTTTATACATTTGTTCACAAGCAAAACACTGCATTTTATTTATTATCCAACACTACTCTGCTGGTTGGCTTTCCCTAGATTCCTCTTTTTAGTCTGTGCTATGAATTCTATGTAGTCGGGATCCCCTGGGACAGTATACAGAGGGCTTGGTTCTGATAAGTGGGCAGTTGAGAGCACAAAAAAAGCGCTTCAACACCCCTTCAGGGGTAACAAGTGCTATATAAATACAAACCTTTTTTCCTCTTCTATCCTTCTGCTATCCTTCCGAATCCAAATAACAGACTAACCTATCCACCACTTAAAATTACTTTCATAATTCACTATACTAATTCAACACTAATCATCTATGGGTCCTGGAGTAGCGTGCTACTCGCCGAAAAAGCGCTTCGACGCCTCGTCAGGGGTAGTAAGCGCTATATAAATACAATACAATACAGGCCTCTTCCTATTCAAAGTCGTTACTCGTTGAAACTGAAATTTTCCCTTCCATGCTTAACATTTTTGAGTATTTTCCTTTATATGAAAACGATCACATGATTCAAAGATGAAAATAACAGTTTGGTCTTAAATTATATCTGTTCAGCGTCTCGAGATCTGCTTCTTTATAAGTTTGTCAGGACCTTATCTCTTATGTGTCCTGAGTTCTTCCTCAGTCTGGCTTGGTAATCCATTCTAGTTTGCTCTGGCTGTTTTGCGTATATCTGCTTTCCTATAGTTCGTGGGGTCTGTGGTTATATATTCTGTGTGCACTGTTATAGGGAAATAGCTATCACTCTATAGAAGTAGCTGTCATTCATCATAACGTGCTTTGGTAATTGAGTACATGAACCAGAGATCTGTTATCTGTAAATGTTTTGTCGTCATTGATTTTCTTTTCCTGACATTTAAACGGTTTACTGTTCTGTGTGGTCTGGTTGTTTAAAAGTATGTCATAAACTGAATCTCGCGTTTAGAAAATGCCTGTCTACCCAGGGAGTAACCGCGCCACAGAGCTTTGGGAGCATTAGGGTCCTCGAATAAAGTATAACTGTTTGTGAATTGCCTCAAATAACCTACTCTTTTGTGCATGTGTCCTTTAATTAGATGTCAATGGGTCTTTTATTTTTGTTTTCATTTTTAAAAACATAAATAAAAGGCATTATCATTTACAATGCCAATAGCTTAAACTAAAAAATGCGAGACCTATTTGCATTGCAAATGCTTGTTTGCCTTACTGTTGCTAAGTGTGTGTTTCCGTGGTTTCCTCCTGAGCAGCCTGTTGAAAGCAGGACTGGTGCGCCCAGCCTCATACGCACATGTGCATTGTTAGGTCTAGATTACTTTCAGTCACTTTTAAATCTCACTTCGGAGATGTGGTGCGTGGGGTCTACATGCAGTGCGTGGACGGTTGTGGAGACTTCCTGTTTTGTTTTTTCGGTATATATACACCACATGCACACTACTCCTGGAATGGTTTTGCATTCGTCACAGTGCCATGTCCACATGCACTCTCCTTCGCCTTCCAGGCTCTTTCAGTGGTTTTTTTGGCAGAAGAGGGTATTGGGATGTGAACTGGGCTGGGCTGGTGCTTGGAATGGTGGGGTTCGTATATTATAGGTTCCTTTGTAGAATTCAGTTGGGGGTTCTGTGTGGCAGGCGCTGCCGGGGCGTTGGAGTTGACAGGCAAATAAAGACTTGCTCTTACCTCAGTGTCCTGAACTTACTTACAGTGGCTACGATTGGCTGTCAACTTCGGCGTCTCCATTTTCTTGGCCTTTCTGTCCCGCTGTGCAAGGGGTCCAGCACCACATCGGGGGACTTTTGGCCAGCGGCAGAATTGGGCATCTGGAAGTCTTTTGACCTGTGTGCCGCGTCCCCAGCAATCGCGCTGCCTCCAGGTGGGTGAGCGTAGCATCACCAGTTCTCCGACGCGCTGATTACTCCCCCGGCTGGTGATTGTGCTGGCTCCAGGTGGGTGAGCACAGTGTGACCAGTGCTCCACCGTGCTAAGCGCGTGTGCTCAGTGGCCATTTCTTGACTGCAAATTGTCCCGACGAGCACATTCACACGTTCACGCACGCATCCTTAAGGCCATTTTCGAAGATTAGGAATCGTCCCAAAGCATGCTCTACTCGCTGTAGAAACACACGCACTGATGTGCAATGTGGCAGCCATCTTGGGACAGTGTTAGTCATCTTCAGTATGATCCCTGGGGGACATTTTCAATTGGGAAGGCCTGCACTAATACGGTGACAGCCGGCAATCCTGTGAATTTTGTGTTTTTGGACAAAGTTAAAGAGTTAGCTTGCATTAACTGTCGGTGACAGGCACACCTGCATTCTAACAGAGTAGGAAGCCTCCACCTAGTAATTCATGTTGTTTGGACAATTTGGTCTTTGCTAATATCACTAGCAACAGGTACACAACTTGTATGATAGAGAGTTGTAATTATTTTTGGCCCCTATTTATCCTACAGACGGTGTGGCAGCAACCCACCCATGTAAGGTCACCTCATGGAGAGAGTATTAGGTCCACCACCATTTCTCCAAGTACCAGACACTACTTTGTTAAATTGGCAACAATGGAAAGAAGGCGTTGAAGCTTATTTAGAAGCCATTGATGGGGAAATGTTCACTTCTACAAAGAAAAAGGCACTTCTGATATGCAATTTGGGTTCTGAAGGTAGAAGCATATTGAAAAACTGCCGTTGGAGGTAGAGTCCAGACTGGTGGAGGGTAAGACGGTGATTCTGCAATGGTGGTGGATGACTATGCATCTATCATTAAAACGTTGGACAAAAGATTAAATCCTAGGAAGAATGTTGTGTTACAGCGCCACAAATTTCTTCACCGTTCTCATATTCCTGAGGAATCAATTGACGATTTTGTGGCTGCTCTCAGAACACTTGCTGTTACATGTCATTACAGGGAGTTCAAAGATGAGATCATCCGCGATCAATTGATTGAAAGGACCTGCAACAAGAAAGTTCAAGAGAAACTGTTACTCAGTGAAGATCCCGGTTTAGAAACAGCTTTAAAAATAGCCAGAAGTATTGAGCATTCTCAATTCTGCATGAAGGAAATAAATGAATGTGTTGATGGCAGTGAAGTCAAACAACTCAATTTGACACGCAATATAACAGGACAACCTGTCAAAGCTAATATGAAAGCTAATGTCTTGCGAACTTCTGAAGGCATTTCACCCAAGTTAAAAGGAGAGTAGAAAGAGACTCCATGTTACCCCTGTGGCAGCAAATCACATTTGGCGAATGCCAAATTCTGTTCCGATGTGAATCAAATTTGTTTCAAATGTAGCAAGAAAGGGCATTTTGCATATCTGGGCAGAGCTAATAACGCAGGACAAAAACCCATTCCTTCGTAGACAGTTAAGCCCATCAATGAGGATTTTGATAACTCTTATGAGGATAACACTGTTGTATTAAAGTTATGTTCCTCAGGAATGGCGTGTCGTGGTGTCGTGAAAATATCATCCATGATTGGCACACATTAAAAAACCTCCATCTTGTGTGATTGCGGTGAATAACAGGGATATTACTTTCATGGCAGACTCCAGTTCTCCCTTCACGCTAATTAACGTAAAGGATTTCGGAGGATTAGGGGACCATTAAGCGCAGCAGTCTTGCATCAAATGTTTTGCATATGAGGGCAAAAGAGTTGAGGTCATGGGTAAATTTGATGCCAACTTAGAATTTGATGGAAGTTCTGCTGTGTGGCCAGTTTATATTGTCAAGGAGGGTGCAAATTTGTTGGGGTGGGATAAACAAGGAGAACTTGGAATTGTTTTAGATCCCAATCACCCTGACAAAACGTGTGTGGGGTGTATGAGGGACACAAACCGGCAAGCCTCTCCAATACGAGTTCAGTTTGTCACGTGCAAGCCGATGAAAGGTTCAGGCATTACACTGAGGTTTTTAATAAGAAATTGGGAAAATGTAAGGGATTGCAGCATTGTATAGTTTTTAAAGCTAATGCACAAGCTGTGGCCCACAAGGTACGCCTACTGTTAAGGGGGGTTAATGCGCAGGGGTTGACTGTTGATTGTTCCGAGATACCATCGCAAAAAAGTTCTGGATTTGGCCCACGGAGGTCATATTGGTATTCAAGACATGAGGCGAAGGGTGAGAGAGGATTTTGGGTGGCCTGGAGTGGACAATGATATTGAAAATTATGTTTGTGAATGTTGCATGTGTGTCCTTAGATATAAATCACAGGTGACATGTCCATCGTTTGTCTTACCTGTCACAGTTCTCTGATAACACCAGAGTAAGAATTGATATGTTTTTGTGTATACCTTTGCACTATTGCCACTTTAGTGAATTCATGCATTTTTCGCTATTGATTTCTGGGCACAATAGCGCCTATTGCTCAAACGACCATTATGCATCACATACCGTCACGTACCGTATCTCACTACCGCTTATATCCCAGTTAGAGCACGGGCACGACGATATGGAGTCACATAACTTGAATGTGCTTTATCTGAAGCTAATCACCATATATGTGTTTCTGTTTGTTTGTTTTATGTGTTCTTTACCCATTACAGGTACAAAACCGCTGGAGGAAATTAATCCTCTCACATATATCGCACCTTAGCGAGTGCGTCACTTAGCTGGTCACACATATTCTGTAGACCACCTTTTTAATTCACTCTTCACATAAGGTCCTGATGAAAGCCAGATTTAACAAGAGGCCTGGCTGAAACATGTTGACTACACTGGATGTGGGAGTACATAGTCACCTCCACTCACATCCGCCACCTTGCTTTTAACACTGCCAAGGGCCCACCATTAAAATAACCCTTGTGGACACTGGAACCTTTAGGACAGTTTTTTAACCTACACTCTCAACACCATCACCGCACACTCACTAAGCAAATCCCGCTCCGCTGTAGTCAGGCGTCGTAGCACACCCTAGGCACACTCGGTGCCCTGGGTGGGGCTCAATGATGAAGCATTCCACCAACTAGGTTGGTGGGTGAGGGCCTTCATAAAAAACGAATGTTTTTTTCCCTATTCCTGAACACACATCTCGAGCTTCTACTCAATAGCTAGTTCTTTTTGATTCTCACAGTTAAAAACACACCATCATGTAAATTGGCATTTGGTGTGTCTGGACCTTTTGGAGTTATTGGCAGCACACCCAAGTATGCATTGGTCTTGGTGGACTACATGACCAAGTGGCCTGAAGTGAAATTTGTGAACAATATAAAATCTGTTACCGTCATCGGGTTCTTCTGGGAAGTATTCATTAGAGAGGGATTTCCTGTGGAGTTAGTAACTGATAATGGTACTCAGCAAGTATCCAGGGAAATGAGGAGTTTTTTTGAAAGATCAGGCATTAAGCACATTCTAACTTCCTTATATCATCCCCGCAGTAACGGTTTGGTCGAGAGAGTGAACTGTGTCATCAAGAATCAGTTGCAGCATTACGCTTGCATAGTAAATTAAACCAACATCAATAAAATGCTGGCAACCTTGGGTGGTGCTAGTTTCCTCACTTCTTTCGATGTATCTTCAGCTTACCACCAAGTTGTATTAACGAGGGATTCCAGACACCTTACATCATTAGGTACACCTGAAGGTGCATATCGATTTGTCCATATGCTATTTGGTCTGGCAACGGTAGCAGCCACGTGCAAACAGTTGATGAATAATCTTTTTAAAAACACTAAGAGGGTCACAATTTTCCAAGATGACATCTTGATATTTGGTAAGACAGAGGCAGAACATGACAACAGAGTAAGGTGCATGTTAGAAATCATTAAGGCTTGTGGCTTAAGTCTAAAGAAAGGCATGTGCAAATTCTTCCAAGAGGGGGTGGACTATTGGGGTCAGCATGTGTCAAGCAAGAGAATTGAACCGAAAGTGAAGATTGTAGAGGCCATCCAGGGAGCGCCGAAACCCAAAGACCAGCATCATGCATTTATGGGTTTAATGGAGCATTATGCTAAATTTGTTAGCAACTTCTCTGACAAAACTGTATGTTTACGCAAACTTCTTTAAAGAAATGTGAGGTTTGTGTGGGATGATGAATGTGAAGTGAACTTTGGGTTGATCAAAAGTGGGATTGTGCAGGCTCAACCATTTAAGCCTTTTCACATTAAAGACATGTGTATTTTTTCCACTGATACGAGTGATGTTGGGCTCGGTGCAGTTCTTATGCAGAAAAGAAACGATGAGGAAACCATTGCTTTTCCTTCCAGGACATTGAGAGGAGCTGAAGTCAAATATTCAACAATAGAGAAGGAAGTTATAGGTTTGTGGTGGGGAGTGCAAAATCTCAAGAACTTTTTATTGAGAAATGAATTTATTTTGAAGACAGAACACAAACCATTGGCAGACTTGTTCACCATGAGAGGGGGTGAAAGAGCTACCCAGCGTATTGCCAAGTGGCAATACAGGTTGCAAGAATTTTACTACAAGTTGAAATATGTGGCAAGGGTTAAGAATTATGTGGCTGATTGCTTGTCAAGATTGCCACTGGAGGAGAGCGAAGAATCGTGTGAAACAATGGATGATCTTGAAATTGTATGTGCTATGAGTTCGATTGATGGGACAATGAAAGGGGCCTTATCTGAGCAGGAATGGTTGGAGGCTATGCCTGATGAGAAAGAGCTTCAATATGTGACTAGTTTTGTTGCAAATGGTAGGCCCATTAACAAAGAGATCCCTGCAGCGTTGGTTCCCTACAGGAGAGTTGCAGAAGAAATATCCACTGTTAAGGGGGTTAATGCGCAGGGGTTGACTGTTGATTGTTCCAAGATACCATCGCAAAAAAGTTCTGGATTTGGCCCACGGAGGTCATATTGGTATTCAAGACATGAGGCGAAGGGTGAGAGAGGATTTTGGGTGGCCTGGAGTGGACAATGCTATTGAACATTATGTTTGTGAATGTTGCATGTGTGTCCTTAGTTATAAATCACAGGTGACATGTCCATCTTTTGTCTTACCTGTCACAGTTAAAAACACACCATGGTGTAAATTGGCATTTGGTGTGTCTGGACCTTTTGGAGTTATTGGCAGCACACCCAAATATGCATTGGTCTTGGTGGACTACATGACCAAGTGACCTGAAGTGAAATTTGTGAACAATATAAAATCTGTTACCGTCATCGGGTTCTTCTGGGAAGTATTAATTAGAGAGGGATTTCCTGTGGAGTTAGTGACTGATAATGGTACTCAGCTAGTATCCAGGGAAATGAGGAGTTTTTTTGAAAAATCAGGCATTATGCACATTCTAACTTCCTTATATCATCCCCGCAGTAACGGTTTGGTCGAGAGAGTAAACTGTGTCATCAAGAATCAGTTGCAGCTTGCACTCTTTGATGGGTTGCATGGAAGGATGTGATTGATAGCATGTTATGGGCTGTGAGAACAACACCTTGCATAAGTACAGGTATATTTCCTTTTACATTATTGAGAGATAGGGTTGCAGGATCCAAATTAAACAAAGAGTGGATGTTCAGGAAAAGTATTGATACTGCAAAGATCGCTGTGGTGGATGTGTCGTGTAGTTCCTATATATAACCTATACAGAATCTGCGCGTTCGGATAACATGAACTGTGGGCTTGGTGGCAGACTGACTCTAACACCCGCACCGAAAATGTTAGCCTGTTTGCATTAGCTAGCTCACAGTGCCACTAGTGTCTCCTGTTATCGGGGAGAGAATAGTTTCTGGCAATCTCAGAACATGACAACCCTGATCCCTCAGGATCGTGGAAACAATGTACTACTTTTCGCTCAGTCACTCGTGCTCACTTATTCGGTCTCAGAGAATTACACAGAAGAAGCAGTCGGGCGTGTTACAATAAGTATTTATTGCACAGTTCTTCTTCTAGTGTAAAATAGATGTGCTGCAATAATTGTTAGACAGTAGCAGATATATATAATCAGCAGTATAGTGAATATAAATGGGTAGTACAGTTCTACCATTTTGCAATAATCATAAATGCATACATGGATATAAAATGCATGATAAAAGAGAGCGCGTACTCCTACAATGCCTATCTAGATGTACCTAAGTGTACCTAGCAAGTGAGTAGGTGTAGAGCCAAGAATCCCTCTAGGATTTAGTCTAACCCCATTACCTGAAGTGAGAGAGTGTGGGACCCCGTCCTGGTCTCGACTTGGACACCCCGCAAAGGATGTGTTAGACCACTGTCAGCTGGAGCGCCTGCATGCAGGCGCCTCAGAGTCTCTGGTCAGTGTGTCGGCCTGGATGTCTCGGTTCCCTCTAACTAACACTTGCAAGATGTGTTGTATTTATTCAGAAAGTATCTAGGGTTCCTTTGTCCCTTATTTCTTGTGTTAGCCATTGTTGGGTTTGAGGATGACGTATGGGATGAACCTTGTACGTAGATATTATGCAGGTGGTGTAGCCGCAGCCTGGTTTCCAAGAACTGTTATGAATATCCATTCATGCTGTGTGAGTCTATTGATGAAGTTAAAGGACACTATTGTTCAGGGAGAAACCCTCCTTCTGTGCCCAGGACTAGAACTACGTAAAGGTTCAATCCTAAAAGGTCCGTTACTGTGTAGTATAGGGGAGGAAATGTAGGTGAAGGTGTAAGATATTACCCGGGCCTATAGTAGGGTACCTGTATGGAACATAACACCCACTCCTCTTCCAAATAGTCAACAATGATAAAATGCCATCGAACTATTCTCTTTACAAGGTAAAACTGAATGGAGGAAAAACCGAGGTTCTTATATTTGGGAAAAATAGGGAACTTTGGGGTCCTCAACATTGGCCCTGCGAGATGGGTGCTCTTCCTATACCGGTCCGCCAAGCTCGAAATTTGGGTATAATCATGGATGATACACTAAGTATGCACAACCAAGTTGTTAAAGTAGCTGCTACCTGTTTCACTATCTTGAAGTGGCTAAAAAAAGTTATCTGGATGCTACCAGAACCCACTCAGAGGACTGTTGTTCATGCCTTGATTACTTCAAGACTTGATTACGGCAATGTTCTGTACTTGGGTTCTAACAAAGAGGTGACACGCAGGCTGCAACTGGTTCAAAACTCTGCAGCTAGGCTCTTATGCCGGATCCCCAGAACTTCCTCTGTTTCCGGCCATCTCCGTGACTTGCACTGGCTCAGGGTGGAGAACCGAGTTAAGTTCAAAGCCCTGAGCTACATGTTTAAAATCAAAAGTGGTACGGCCCCCAAATACCTTCAATCACTGGTTCATCCCTATGTCCCTCTTCGTGACCTTCGCTCATCTACGCAGGGGAGGTTTTCTGTCCCAAAATCAAACTAGCGAGGATGGGCGGTAGGTCTTTTTCACATCTTGGCCCCTCACTCTGGAATGCTATGCCCCTAGCTCTTCGTACCGAAACTAACTACATTCATTTCCGTAAATCCTTGAAGACATGGCTTTTTAATCATTAGCCTGCTGCCTTTGCCTTGACATCAGCCTCTGTATCTGCGTTTGCGCCGGGAAACCCTTTTTGGGTAGCTGTTGCGCATTATAAGTTTAATTAATAAATAAATAAAAAATAAATAAAAGCGCATAAAAACTATAAAAACATTGTCGTAAAAAAATATAAAAAACAGTCTTAAGAGGGGGAAAAAGACGAAGATAGAAAAATCTTTTACTTCGAAAATCAGTTTTTTGGGATTGGTACTTAAGCTGAAGTCCTAATTGAGTTCGTTTATGTAAGTCGAACCACTACAAGCGTCAGAAGGCCATGCTTTTCCAGCGAAAGTGTCAATTTAAGGGAAATGTTGCAAATTTAGTCGAGTTTTGGAGAAAAAGAAAAACTGAATTCTTTCCCAGCACACGATGAGCCAATTATAGATTAAGTGTCCTGGCTGGGAGACGCAACATCGTCGTTGCTTGCTGCTGCGGGGGACGGTCCTTGCAACACCTCGCAGAGTATGTCAATGGAGCATAAATGATATTCAGAGCTGCCAATAGCTGGTGTAGAGGCAGCCGGTGCTGTTTGTCGAAACCTGAGTGTTAGTGGAGGAGCTGATGCTCAACCCAGTTGTAAAAGGCACCTGCGGATTCTCGAGGAATGCAGCCATTAATATGGTAATACGCTTGGGACATTGCCGAGCATGGGCCCTCAGGGGTTCCAGCCCGGTATTCAAGTCCGCAGGCGTGTCCGATGCAAGTGTCTGACAGAGATCCAACACGCATTCTTCACCGCAAAACAGGCATCGAAGAACAGGTAAGATGCAGTCCATCCAGACTGGTCTAAACGATAGGAACCAAGAGGCACTCAGTTCCCGTAGGAGAGGTGTGCCCAGATGCTGTACCTTGCGCTCACGGTATTTGCACTCCAGGAGCGCTTTTACCATCTCGTTGGTAATTGGGCCGTCCACTGCGGAGCAGAAAAATGACACTCAGGATTCCTGCGATAGAAAGCAGGATCAGCGGAAGACCTCCAAAAACGCTTCCCAATACGGAGTGTATAAAATTTGGAATAACTCCGAGGATTGTCTGAAAAGTGCTTAGAAATCCTGACCCTAAGGTCTTAAATAGGTGTACAATACCACTCGTATCAGACATGTTAAAGATACGATCCACCATTTCTGTGAAATGAAAGGGGCAGTTTGTACGTATAAGTGCCTGTATCTCAGTCGAGGTCCTTGTGATTTGAAGATCAAAGGTCTCTCGAGCGGAGGTTAAGGGTACGGTTTGTTGTAAAAGCATGGCTTTCAGTCTGCTCAAAGTATCAAACTGTATAAAGGAAACATTCAACGAAGGCCATAACGGCGCGTCCCTGACTGTATTCATTGGGGGAAACAATACTTGCATACAGCAAGTAACCCTGGAGTTCACAGTGACCAGATAGGCAATGCCCGGAAGCATCCCACAGCAACCTTGATCGTTCAGCATCAAGTAACTCCCATTCGAGAGCAGCTCGAATACCGGTGTAATCACGGCTGCTGGAGTCCCTCTCATGTGGCAGGACAAGTTTGCCACTGAGCCATTACAAGCTCCGTGCAGGCTAATATCCTGGCACATGAGAGAACCACTTAAAGCGTTCTTGCAATTTGTACCGCTTAGAAACACTTCTCGATCCCCACTCCGGCATCGAAATCTGTATGGTAACTCCCAAGATTCCTTAATGTATTCCTTACCCATTTTCTCATATTTGCCTGCCTGCCTTTGCTCAAGGCAATATTGAAACTGAAAAGTAGTGACCGGTAGAGTTATGTGGCCATGGATTAGCCATTCCGTTGATGGTGATTCTGCTACCGTAAATGGTAATCTATCCAGCTTTTTAATGCGCAACATTGTATATTTTGCTCCCCTTTGTGGCATTTCTACCTGTTTATCTGTTAGATTGTATTCAGAAAACAGAGACGTACTGTTGATAAAACGCCAAGGCACATAGCCTTCACGCAAAGATTGCAGTGTCCAACGTAATAACATGATAGAACGTAACTGAGAATGCCCGTGTTGTAATATGGCTAAATCCTGTTCCAGTATGTCTATCGCAGAAGATACAATGTTGCCCAAGGAATATATCCTGGAGGTTAAAGTTGTTAACCCATTATCCACTACTGCTAATGCCTTTTCTGAGTTAATGCGGTCTATTTCCGGTATTCTCTCTGCGGCCTCTTGTTGGGATATTTTCCAGTTTTCATTGTAGGCAGCATAAATGCCAGCATATATTGTATTGTATTGTATTGTAATGAAACGTTTCTGACGGGGTTTCCTGGGACCTAGTAAAAAATCCCTAAGATCCATGTCTTGTGGGAGTAAGGTCAAGTGTTGTTTCACTTCTGTGAGTGTTGAGGTCTCTAGCCAATTAAGGCACAACTTCCCAACACTGTAGGACGTCACTACCCCTGGATGTTCTCTTTGTACATAGCGTGGGTATGGCCTGTGGATATTGAACCCTTTGGTTATACCCCAGAATCTTTTCTGACACGTGTTTGTGTCTATGGGCCAAACCACTGATGGAGCAAGGTAAATAGAAAAATTTGTAACCCCTCATAATAAGAATAATAAATTAATGACACTAATTGTTTGTTTTATTAACCAACAAGACGCACTTTTAATAAACATTTACATAAATGGTAATTGCTATTTTTGTGCAAAATCTAATCTATTTACATTTTTGCCACAATACGATTTTACTACATAGCACAAAACATGCAGTTTTACGTTAATAACCATAGTATTGTGATTTGCGTACTAATTAACGTAAAACTGCATGTTTTGTGCTATGTAGTAAAATCGTATTGTGGCAAAGAATGCGGATGGTAAGTAAAAATGGCTTTAAATGTCGCTTCTGCTAGGTAACATCTAACATGGGTATTTAGAATGACGGGTGTGAAACAGAAAGGCTTATTTTCTTTATATTAATTTTGCTTGTGTTTGTTCTTATGATAGTTCGTTCGGGCCTGTTAGAGGGAACAACCGATAAAGCGTCTTTGGCTTTTACGGTGAAAGATAAGGAACTAATAGTACGGGAGTATCCAATGAGAGAAACTCCAGGAGGTAGTTATGTGCATGTTCCATGGTCCAGACAAGACATATTGTCATTTACAAATGATTTCCCGAAATTGAGAGAGAAACCTGTCGAATGGTATAGACAAGTGGAAAGATTTGTTAAATGTAAAATTACAATTGATTGGCCAACAGTAGAATATCTTAGAGATGCAAAAACTGGAGCGCCAGGTCCAGAGGTGATGAAGAAATATGAACAGGCTATTACGTTTTTGAAAAATAAAATCCCACCGAAAGAGACAGATTGGGTAAAGATTGATAGAACGACTCAGGAAAGCAAGGAATCTGTACATGCCTACTATGAAAGGCTACTATTGGTTTTCAAACAGTATAGCGGATATGAAACCCTGAGTGAGAAGGACATGAGTCATTTTGTATATAGATTTGTATATGGACTGAAGCCAGAGATAAGTGAAATGATTAAGCAGCACATGTTGTGCTGGCAAAATAGTACTTTAGAAGCAAAACTGTTTGGTGAATATTTTTTAGAAAATAAAGTTTTGACATTAGAATATATAGTTAGACACAATCTTACCTGTGAATTGAAGAAAGAGGAAAAGGTTTTCTTGGAGATGGTTGAAGACAGAAGAGTTAAGTTTCAAAAGGAAGTGATAGAGGAAAAGACAAAAACACCACTTTGGGCGTTTGAAGAGAAAAATCATGATAAGGGAGAAACAAATGCAGCAATGGATTTAGATTGGCCCCAACAGGGAAAATTGTGTATTACTAGACATAAGACTGCATATGATAACTATTTTGTGGGTTCCAGTGAATACCGAGATACATACAAAATTTTAGGGGGATGGGGATTTAAAGGAGGAAAAGATCCAACTTTTCCAGGGATCTTTTATATTTGCGGAAATAAAGCTTATTACAGGTTGCCGGACCACTGGTATGGGTCATGTTATTTAGGCCTGGTCTTTCCAAAGATTTTTCATGTGGAGAGGGGAGAAAAAGGAATACACGAAATGGGTACACAATTAACCCGTAGGAGAAGGGAAAGCTTCTCAGAAATAGTAGGTGACATTTTTGGAGCATTGATACCAGCAGTGGGCATATCTTTGAATGCATTTAAAATTCGGAAATTGTCTACAGTAGTAGATCGTTTATCAACGGATACTGCTGGAGGGTTCGTGATGGTAAATACCGAGATGGTTGCCATCAGAGCTATGGTAATGCAAAATCGACTTGCCCTTGACATTCTTTTGGCAAAAGAGGGTGGAGTCTGTGGAATGCTGAAAGTTCAACATTGTTGCACTTACATTCCAGATAAAAGTGAAAATATACAAAAGTATATAAAGAATAGTACTGATTTGCACAAAGAAATTGCTCCACTGGAGGTTGAAGGTGCCTGGGAGAAACTTGGTAAGAGTTTTTCCTCAATACAGAAATGGTTTACAGAAATAGGTGGTTTCCTTATAGGGAAAATTTTAATATCAATAACAGTAATAATAGTAGTGATTTTATCAGCGAAATTAGCTTACGTGTGCATTAAAAGGAGAAAAAGACAAAATAAAATAAAAAGAGAAAATGAGAAAAATAAAGAAAGAGAACGAGAAATGGGAGAAATAGAATTAGAAGAACTAAAAGAGAACATGTACAAAAGATCAAAAAGACAAAATGAGAAAAACACTATTGTGTGAACTAACCAAAGCAAGTGGACAAGAAACATTTATCTGACAATTTGTGTAACATGGGTTTTTGTGGTGATGTTAAAATCACCAAAGGGGGGAATTGATGGAGCAAGGTAAATAGAAAAATGTGTAACCCCTCACAATAAGAATAATAAATTAATGACACTAATTGTTTGTTTTATTAACCAACAAGACGCACTTTTAATAAACATTTACATAAACGGTAATTGCTATTTTTGTGCAAAATCTTATCTATTTACATTTTTAATGTGAAATAACCATAGTATTGTGATTTGCGTACTAATTAACGTAAAACTGCATGTTTTGTGCTATGTAGTAAAATCGTATTGTGGCAAAGAATGCGGATGGTAAGTAAAAATGGCTTTAAATGTCGCTTCTGCTAGGTAACATCTAACATGGGTATTTAGAATGACAGGTGGGAAACAGAAAGGCTTATTTTCTTTATATTAATTTTGCTTGTGTTTGTTCTTATGATAGTTCGTTCGGGCCTGTTAGGTCAGGCTACGAAAATGGCTGCCGAGATGGATGAGGTCATGCGCAGAAACAAAGATGGCCTCTAAGCGGAAGCAACAGAACAGAGCTGAACCACGTGGGTACAGCTCCAGCATGGAGTGAGAAAGGCCAAGGCTAGGACAGCCTGACATGAGGAGAGTGCCAAGAAAGACTCAGCACGTATCCGTGAGAAAGTAGATGTGAAAGTATTAAGAAACAAAGGACTGACCAAAATGTAGCCGTCAAAAGTAGAAACATAATACAATGTCAATTTGGACTGCTATTACTCAAAGGTCATGAGAACGGACAATATTTTGAACTATTCTGGAGCCAGTTTGAGCAAGGAAGTCAATGAGGTGATTCTTGCCACCCCTACAATGGACCAATTAGCGTGATTCTCGCCCCTAATGTTTGCAACTTTTTGTTTAGTAAGCTAGAAGTAGGGTATAAGAGGGACTACTCTTGAGTAGGAGGAGCTAATGTCTGCGAGTGCTACTACGATTGCTGCTGCTGCTGTTACCGCTGCTACTACGGTTAATGTGGCTGCTGCTATATTCTATGAGCCGTTTTTCTATGGCTATTATTCATTTTTGGACTTTAACTTGACTGGGGAAAAAGGAACTAGACCGTTGCGGGAAACCTGTATGGGTGGTCCATCGAGGAGGCCTTTAGCGGGACAGTCAGTCAGTTTCGGGAGTTCCATGTTGTGATCTGCGATTTATCTGCTTTCGGTGAATCTTTTCAATCTGCATCTAAAAAAGGTATGCATAATTTTAATTCTTTATAAAACTTATTTCATATATGCTAATGAAATGTATTAAAATGATTAATAAACTTTGAATCTCACTCATGCAAATTAAGAAAATTAGATAAAATTTTATTCTAACTAAACAATGAGTTTGTGGTTCTTTAGATCATTAATGAGTGTAATAATGTGCAGGGTTTAACTGTGATTGAGCTGTACTTAATCACCTTCAACTTTTCCTACTAGTTGGTCCATCGACCAATGAGCGGAATAACTTGAAGTTTAAAACCGACAGGATTACAAAGTTAATGCATAGAGGATGAAGGTATCATTCTGTAAATTTTAATAAGGTATCCCGTTCTTCCAGCAATCTCATATTTCTCCTATGTTGAGGAATTCAGGGAATGAGTGAATGTATGTTATGCGGTGTTATGGGCCCCACCGACATCATGGTAAGGTAGAAGTGAGTGATTTTACCTGGATTCGTGTCCAAAGGAGAAATTTATGTTAGCCGCGCTGGATCACCACCCATTTGTTCCAATCAGGGTCTGTTCTATTGTACTGTAAAATGTCATCTAGTGTTGCCCCATCTTGTGAAGTTAAATTTTGCCACCCCTCCATCTATGATGGTGTTGGAAACCGGGGTGTGTTCAGGTCCTTGTTTTTGGCTAATCCAAGACAGGACGTCTGTTGCACAGAGTCATTTAGAAATATCATCTGCTGTGGAATGAGGCACGCTCTAAATAGCGCTTCTGTTCCCTGGACTTGCCAGTCTCTAGAACACCAGACTGATTTTAAGTCTATTGTGTCCTTCCAAAGGTCAAAACCCTGTTCAGACAATTGGGTGATAAAGGAAGCAGAGTATATCTGTTTGGTGATTGTTAACATAATTTTTAGTGCTGATGTCGGTGCAACCTTGTAATAATACGAGGTCGGGTCTGTGGTGTTAAACCCTGAAAAATATGAAAATTTCTGTGCAAATGTTTGCAAACTACTTTTAAGTGATGTAGGGCAATGTTCCCACTGGTGGTACTCAAAAACATTTCTAGGTGATATAGATTTGTGCAGGAAATGATGACCATAATGTTGATAACAGTACAATGTGTCGTAGTCTGAAGTACCTTCTAACATTTCATTGTTCAGAAATGCAGCAGTTTTCTCTAAGTCAGACAACATGTTATTAACAGTTTCAGAGTCCCAATCATCAGAAAATGTACTGGAGGTAATGATATCACTTAATGAAATTTTAAATACATGAGAAATTTTTAAAAGTTCAGTAGGACCGAATATTTCAAAATCAACCTTGTCCCAAACTATACCATCCGGTATAGGAACTGCTGTAATGTTCACTGATGACAAGTCTCTCTGCTCACGATGAGACGATTGATGTGGCTTCAGAATCAAATTAACCTTTTGTGTTGCGGAGCTTTGTTGAAGATATCGTCCATTGATAAGCATGCTAAAAGTTATAACTAAGCCTAGCCAGAAAAGAAAAAATAGTATCCCAGTAATTACTCATAGTTCTACCCAAGGCGATACCAGGTAAGTCTTTTTGAGAAAGTTCAGAAAGTCTTTAGCTTGCTGTTTACGTGATTTTTGGGCTGGCGTCGTTTCAGGTTCACTTGGATCCAAAGAAAACGTATCAAAGTTCATGAAGTAGCCAGAAGCAGTTCGATCAATTGTTGGAATTGCATCGGGATTTGTTGAAATCATAGCGGCATATTCTCAAGGACTTATCGCCGAGTTAGCGGCACTTTATCGCAGCCAAAGTGGCGATAGATTTATCGCCCTATTCACAAGCTGGTGCTAACGGCCGATACCGCCAGTTTTCCCGCAATAGCAGCCGCAAAAAACATCGCCACGGATGACACCCGCGACTAACGCTAATGAGATGCAGAGTAGGCGTTCCCGTGCAAAAAGCCGCGAAAAAACCACTCCGCAACATTCTCAACGTCCAGCCAGATCGGCGATAAGAGCACAAAACATGCGATAAGGCGCGTTAGCAGCAGAGAATTAACACCTGCTTTTTCCTGGTATTAAGTCGGACGATAACCTGCACCAGAAATGGGAGCCCAGCCCACAACCACACCAGAAGAACAACAGATGCCATGGAGCAACTGACCACGCAGCCGGACACCCAAGAGGGCCACAACACCCCTCGCCACCCCACCCCCAGACCCCCCCCCCGGGCCCTACCCCAGACAAAGATAATTTACATCAACGTTATGAAATCATGAACAAAACAATTCACCTGATGTCGCACAAGTACAACAATCCACATTCATGTGTGGTAAGAAAAAGGAGAATCATTCATTCATCTTTGAATTTCCAAACAAATTATTTTATTCAAATGTAACTCAAAACAACTATTCGGAAGAGTCATGGCGGGTCTTCTCTGGACAATCTGTAAGACACAGCCTGCAAGTCAAAATACAAGAGAAGAAGGTGTGTCATGCGCTCATCAAAGGACAGAGAGAGAGAGAGAGAGAGAAAGAGAGGGAGAGAGAGAGAAAGGGGGAGAGAGGGAGAGTAACAGAGGAAGAGAGAGAGACAGTGAAAGGGGGAGAGAGGGAGAAGGAAAGAGAGAGTAACAGAGGAAGAGAGAGAGACAGTGAAAGGGGGAGAGAGGGAGAGGGAGAGAGAGTGCAGACACTGCTGACCCAGGCCTCACTGCTCACCTGCAGCCACCGGTGTGTCTCCAACCACGTGCCAGTATACACCGCAGTCCACCAGGTCCCTTATCTGAAACAGAGTCCAGATGCATGAATGGCAGAGTACAAATCTTTGCACACGCCATCATCGCTTGGCCGCCCCTGCGCACACAGGCTGCTGCACCCCAGCCCCTCCCGCCGCCCAGCGGTGTTTGCCCGCCCCTGCGCACCCAGGCCTCACTGCTCACCTTCCGCCACCAGCGTGTCTCCAAGAGGGCCCACCACGTGCCGGTGCAATCTCCAAGCCCAGGGGCCGCGACCTTGGCAGCCTCCACATCATGCAGCCCCACCCCGCGGGCCACTAAGTCACACACGTGATTCTGGGTCTTGATTTCGCAATGGCAGAGATCATACCAGTGCACACGGCATCATCGCAGGCTGCACACCCGCTCAGCACCTTAGGTGCCCCTACCTCAGTGCAACGAAAGTCACCGTCCCGTGGCGGTAGGCCTGTGCCGGCCGCAGTGTTTCCGGTGCCACCAACTCTGTGCAACGTAAGCTATGGACCCTTTATGATTGAGTCTCATGATATGCCAGGCGAACGCAGCCATGTCACCTCCGGCAGTGGGGAAGAACTGGGACACATAGGGTCGTCGTCCCCCCCTTTATACGCAAGCCAAGTGGGCTGGCTCGGCGTACGCCAGGCCAGCGTAGGGGTGTGAACAATTATCCCTGGGCTCTGGGCGTGGTTCATTTCTGGGCTGGACAGGAAACCAACTGATGCGTGTGTCTCTGTTGCAGTGTCTGCGCCACATGGCCCGCAATCGACAATATTGCACCCTGTGACGCAAGTCCCACGACATGAGCAACATGGACGTAAGGGGGAATCACTGACCCTACATTCATCCACACTTTTATACTTGAATGATCAAAGACATGACACATCTGTGCGAATCAGAATGTTTTATTCACATCCAATGGAGTGGTGCAGCTGGAGCAGTACAGGGCCATGCAAACCCCACTTCACATAATTGGCCCGTGGAGGGCCAGCCAGAGTCCTTCAGGGAATGACAAGTACCAAAGAAGAGAAGAGTGCAGTCCGCAGTCTGATCGCTGTGTCATTGGCAACCAAACAGAGTATGGCAGTCCATGTCGAGGTCCAAGGTGAGTGTTCCAGAGTGCATCAGGGCACAGTGGAAGGTGATGATGCAAAGGGCAGAACCAAGCAGAAACAGGCCATATTGCGGAGATGAATGCTACTGCCTCCTACTTACCAGTAAGGTTGATTCACCCGCATCTTCGTCCTCTGATGTCACATGTGCCTCACACGTGGGTGGTGGTATGTCGGCCGCACTGTGTGCCACTGACACATCAGGGGCCGGAGGTGGATTGCCTGCCGCACTGCGAGGCACTGACACATCAGGGGGCGGAGATGTGGAGGTAGAAGCAGCAGCATTCATCTGCGCAAGGCCTTGAGGCAGCAATGCCATGACGCTGTGCTGCAGGGCATGGAAGGTCCCAGCCACAACTCGCTGGTGTGCAGCCGTGGCAGCCATTCTTTCCGCCGTCATCCGCTCCATGTTCTCCATGTGCCCCCGCATCTGTCCCAACTCCCGGCTGACATCGCTGGAGCCACTCTGACAGGACAGTTGTTCTTGTCTCAGTATCATGACTCCAGCGATGTCAGCCATGGATCGTTGGAGAGCATGGAGCGGACTGTGGGTGTCCGTTAGGGACCCTATGTGGTCCCTGATGGGAATCAGACACCCATGTATGGCATCAAGTTTGGCTGCCATGAGGTCGAACCCCACCCGCACCGGATCGGCCATCTTCTCCTGGGCCGCCAACACACGGCGTTGGAAAGCCATGTGTTGTTCGTGGGGGTCCTGGGAGACGGCCGGGGTGGTAGGTGCGTCCTGCTGTGTGGTCTGTGCAGGGGGTGGGGTCTCCTCGATGCAGCTGGGCTGCCCTGCTCCTGGAGGTGGGGTGCCGAAGCTGTCAATGAGGACTTGGAGGGCTTCGGTGTCGATGTCGGAGGTGTCCTCCCCATCATCAGTGAAGAGTTGTTGGGGCTGCTCTGCAGGAGGTGTTGATGCTCCCTCTGCAATGTGAAGGGGAGATGCAGTATTACATTGTGTTCACATGTTTGTTGACGCATTGTACAAGTTCACATAAGACTGCATGGCAATGTACATTGTGGCTGTTCAGGAGGTGCTGCCTATTTGATGCGGGACAGTGGACATATCGACAACTTCACGGATATGTGTTTGTGCATTGACATCTCACATTTCCCTGCTATGCCAAATGTGATTGGCCAGTTTCTACACACAGGCGGCACCTGTGGTGTCCTCTGTCCTGTTGTTAACGTGTTGCAGTTTGTACCACATTGTTGTCAATGCTGATGTGCTCTGAATGTCATGTGTGTGTGCTGCATTTTGGGAGGGTCGCCCCTGCAGCTCTGATTTGGCTGCCCCTTGTCCCTTTCAGGCGGTGTGCCTTTGACTTCTGTGCCCATACAGTGCTGAGATTTTGCAGACTAGGGTGGATTTGGGTCTTGGTGGCAGTTGGGACTCGGGGGCATGGTTTGTCCGCAGATGTGTAGTTGACGTCAGGGGTTGTTTGTGCAGGTGGATGTGTCAGAGTGTGACCTGCTTTTTTATGGAAGTGGTCCACACCATGTCATGGTGATCGGACTGCAGCCATGCTAATCGTCATGCAGTGTCACTTGCATTATCAGTGTGGCTCACGGACCCGCGCTTTGCTGGGTTCAGCACATGTGCATGGGTTGGTAGTGAGATGAGTGATGTGTGGGAGGGACTCCTCTGGGCACATAGTCGACGGGGGCCTACGTGCAGTTGCTATCTGTGCTGCAGTGTGCCAAGGGGTTCAGGGACATGATCCAGAGTCATTGTGGGTGTGCACTGTGCTCCGCTTGATTGTGCATGTGTGCCATTGTGCCCATCTCCCCCCATCCCCCCAGTCCCTGGTCGTTACTCACCCTGTTGCTGTTGTGTCGGGTCATGTTGAGCAGTGTCCGGTCCCCCAACTCCTGCCACCGTCTCCCCACTGATGACTGTGGACACCATTTCCTCCATCTCATCCAGCTCCTCCTGTGGCACTGGACTCCCACCTCCAGTCTGCATTGATGCCTTCTGGTTGTTGGCGAGTTTCTGCTTGGTCTTGCGCTTCACGTCATTCCAGCGCCTCTTGAACTCGTCCATTGTCCTCCTACGCACTCCGACTGCATTCACCTTGTCCACGATGGACTGCCATATTCCATTTCTTGTTGCCAATGACACAGTGGAGGTGACGAACAGATGTTGATAGTGTTCTACCACCTCCGTGATCAGGATCCTGTTTTCCTGCGGACTGAACCGCGTCTTCCTCTTCTTCTTTTCCTTGCCCTTCCCTGCTCCCGAGGTACCACCTTGCTCCTCCGGGGGGCTTGTGGGGTTCTGGCCGTCCTCTGTCACTGCTCCGGCTGCCTCCATTGTGCGTCGCTGTAGTTTGTTTTTTGTTTGTGGTTTTTTTTTGGTGCTTTTGTAGTGGTTTTTCCCGCCTGACGTGTGTGAATTGCAGGCCTGGCGCTTCTTTTCGCTGATTGTCTTATCGCGGTTGGGCCCATCGCAACTTTTTTCGCGTTCGGGTTTGGATTTTCATCGCCGTCCTGGTAATGTTATTGCGGACATTTTGCGCGTTATCGGGTGACTATCGCATGTTACCGCAGTGTTGTGAATACGACGTTAACACGGAGATATTTTCCCGCGATAGACGGCGATATGGAAACTTGCGTTAAGCTATTTTGCCGATGTTTATCTCACGTTCTTGTGAATATCCCCCGATGTTTCTTCTCGTCGAGGCATGTTGACGTAGACATCTGTATTAGGTCTTATTGCAACTTGTGTGTTATTTTGAGTTTGATTTTGAAGTTGAACTTCGGGTTCAAGGGGAACGAGTTCCATAGCATTGTTGCATAGTCCTTCATTCCGTACAGGAGGCTCTTCGAACGTGATGAGTCTTTCTGTTTGAACTTCTTGGATTGTAGCTAGAGGAGGGCGTCTGCTACTGTGGAGTCCACGAGGCCTACTGTTCAGTATCGGCCACATAGTGTGGTTTGATTAAGTCGATTGAGACAAATCTTTTCTCCTTTTTCCCGGCAAGAGGCGGTAGAAGTACAGTTCTTGTTCCTTGAATTGTTAGGACCGGTACAGGTTTTCTGTAGGATGGCCCAAATTCTTTTTTATCCGCTATTTTCTCTCTGACCAGATCCCCGACTTTTGGGATCCAGACAGGTCTTGCCGTAACTGCCTTGACTTCCCCAGTGGCGGTCTGTTTCAGGTGGACGTTACTTTGCTGTGTCCTGGATTCATTTAGATCCTGTAAAACAGCCAAACGATCATGGATATCAAATGGTTTCTCATCCGCCAATGCGCCTTCACAATCAAGATCAGGTACCCACACTCTTGTCCCAAATAGGACCTCATATGGAGTGACACCCCCTAGAGAATTTCTTAGCTGGTTATTGAGTGCTCGTTGTGCCCCATATAGATGATTGACCCAACTACCGCCCTTGCCTAATACCCTAGCTGTTAAAGATTGCTTTAGGTCCCGGTTTTTCCTTTCCAATACCAAATTTTCCTCATGATGGTACGGAGAGGATACCACAATGCTACGCCCATACTTTCCATGGCCTCTTTGTAAGCCCGAGAGCTAAACGCCGGGCCATGGTCAGAATGTAACGTGCCAACTGCGTATGTCCCGATAAAGACTCGCAAATCTTTGATAACAGTCAGAGAGTCAGCCGAGCGCTGAGGCCAAACCCCCAGGAATCTTGAGCATGAATCCACTGCAACCATGATATACTTGTAAGCCCCATCTGATTGTAAGGGGCTGCAGTGGTCCAGATATACACAAGCGAGAGGTCTGTCTGATTTTAATAACGATGTCTGTGCCGGCCGTGCTATGGTGGAGCCTTTCATCTGCTGGCAGATGTCACATTTCAAGACATAGTCCTTTGTTTGCTTTGTTAGACCTGGCCACCAGTAGCGATGTTTCAACAATGAAATAGTCGCTGTAACGCCTGTATGCGCAGAGCCCAAACCCTCGTGTGCTGCTAGAATTAAACCTTGCCTACGATCCATGTTTAGTATTAATCTGTCCCTCACTCCAGGAATCTGAGCATATGGAATGTTGTTTGCATCTAACTTGTAGGAGTACTTGAGTGGAAATTTATTTGGTACTGCTGAGCTGCCTTTGTGTGAACAATGACAGCAACCATAATCTCACCGCCTATCCTCGTTTTTGAACGAGTGATTGCAGCTACGGAAGCTGTGCATACAGCCCCTTTCGCGGCTTCATCAGCCAATGAATTCCCTTCAACGTGAACGCCATCACGTTGATGACTCAGTGTATGAATCACGTGAGCCCTCGGTAGTTCGTTCTTCAACTCAACTACCTGTTCCAATAGCATTTTATGCTTAATTGTGCCACCTTTCGCTACCTTGAACCCGTTTTGTTCCCAATGATGCAAATATTCATTGTATGATTGTACACAGTAAAAGGAATCACACACTATAAGTGTGGGGAATTCGTGATCCGTATTCACCAGTGCTAGTATTAGTGCTTTTAACTCTACCAACTGAGCCGTGCAGTCTCCTAGAGATTGTGTTTTGGTGCAACTTGGATGGAATTTTCCATCCCGCATGCGACCTTTAACGATTGCACATGCTGCGCTGTATTGTTGCTTACTCCCTATGGCCGGTTGAGCAGATTCATCAGTGTAAATAATATATTCATACTGATCTAGAGGCAAAATTTCGTTTGGTAGAGGATATTCTTGTTCGTATTGCAGGAATACCTGTGTTTTTAGACTTGGATCAAATCTGTTTTCAACATCCGTTGCAGTAAGGGAATTAGCCCATTGTATCCATGCTAGCCTTTGTAACAGCTTCTAAAGCTGGTACAGGGGTCACGACTATTATGCGTTTTCCCTGAGCCAGTGCTCTTTCTCTTGCTACAGCGGTCTGAACTGCTGTCAGGATTTTTTCTGATGAAGTGAAACGCATTTCTGCGTTTGTGTACAGGTGTGATTTGTAAGCGATTGGTACTGTTTCTCCTTCATTGAAGGTTAGATAAGTGTACCCGCATTGACCCGCTATTACACGGATCACTAAGTTGCGTACGTTTACTCGTGTCTGTAGGTGTTTTGAAGCTATCATGTCTTCTTGTAGTGAACGTAGGATGTTTGTGTGTTCCTGTGTCCATTGTCTAACTGAAAAGTAAGGTTTTATTAAGTCATAGAAAGGTTTTACTCTTTCTGCGTAATCCAAAATGTATGTTCTGCCAAAATTCAGGAATCCCAGTATTGATTGTAAATTTTTTAATGATTTTGGAGGTTGGAGCAGCGCACACTTTTCTAAAAAGTTAGCTGCCAGACTTTTTCCTTCTCTTGAAAGCTCATATCCTAAAAACAGGACATTGAGGTGGGCGATTTTTATTTTTTTTAAATAAATTTGTAGCCCTCAGAGGTGAATCCCATAATTATGGTGCTCACCCTGGTCAAGTGCCTTTTTTTTTTTAAACTGTTTTTATTGAGAAAAACCACAAACAGCACAGCAATGCTTTCCATTTCCATCATGCATTTAAATATACAATCAGTGTAATTCAATAATACATGCATGTATGACATAGAGACTCGTTATTCTGACAACTCCTCTGCTGCAGCACATGACCCATACATTTCGACCTCACTGTTGAAGACAGGCAAATCTCCCCTCGATATGCATTCCATGCTGCCCATTTACGGTCCCATTTCTTAGGGCATCCTCTGTATATAAATACGTCTTTTTCGGCTACCATGGCTCTGCCCATGTCAACCACCCAGTCTCTAATTCGTGGCATCTCCCCTGTCCCCCATTTCTGTGCCACGTTGCGTTTGGCGATTGCCCATCCAAGTGAAACCCATGTCTGCTCGTTCTGGTTAAGGTCAGTGGCGTCCCATATATTCAGCAGGCACAGTTGTGGGGTGACCAGTAATTTCTTCCCCCCCAGCCCTCTACAATTTTTCAGCGATACCGTTCCAGTATGGCTGGATGACCAGACATGCCCAGATCGTGTGGAAGAAAGTCCCCTCTTGTTGACATTGCCGAAGGCAAAGGGGATCAGCCCGCCTGCCCATCCTGACTAAGGTTCCGGCAGCTAGGTAGACTCGATGCAGGACTTTGAGCTGGACTAACCGCAGTCTCATGGGAATGGCCACCTCTCTAGGGGAAGCCAAGGCGTCTTGCCAATCTTCCTCCACAAGCTCGCCTATATCTGTCTCCCAGTGTTGCCGCAGGCGTGTTAAGAAATCTGGGCGGTTATTAATCAGTTTTTTATATGTAAGGGATATGGCCTTTTTAGTCATGGGGTCCAATATAAGCCTATCTTCCAGTGGGGAAGCCTCAGGGAGTGGGCCCCCCCCCCCTGGTATTACAGTTTTGAGCATGTGACTGATCTGTAGGTATCTGAATGTTTCGGTTTATGTGAGGTCTTATTCTTTCTGAAGGTCGGCGAAGGTGGCCAGTCCCGTGGCTTTCCACATGTCTCCCACCGTGGAAATGCCGATTAGATCCTACTTATCAAAACCGGGACAGGTACTCAATCGACCCAGTTGCTCGGGTTCCCAGAGTGGGGTCGCCCGTGTAATTCTATTATGCCAACCCATCTGTTTGTTGACCTTGTTCCAGACTTCTATTGTGCGTGCTGTCTGTCCCATGAGGCCTAATTTCTTGGGGTTTGGGTAGAGTGCTCTGTTATACCATCCTCGTCCCATAAGCCTGCAGTCAGTGCGGAAACCCGGGTCTCCCCGCTCCCCGTGTGCCCAACGGTTAATCGCCACTAGTTGGGACGCCTGGTAATACGACCTAAGGTCGGGTAGTGCAATTCCCCCATCATACCATCCCGCATGGAGCTTTTGTTTTGCAATTTGAGGTGCCCGACCGTCCCACAGCAACGTGCGCACGGCACTATCAATACTGGAGAAATAAGCCTCCGGGATCCTATCAGGGGTATTTTGCAGCACATAGAGGAAACGCGGCAGCGCCAGCATCTTAAAAAGGGCTGCTCATCCCAGTAGAGTCAGTGGGAGAGAGCGCCAGTGTTTGACGTCAGCACGGAAGCGCGTCAGGGGCCCAAGTAGATTTGCTTCATAAAAGCGGGCTTGGTCCATAGTTATAAAAATGCCTAGATATCGGAAGCCCTTCGGTGCCACTGGGATCTTATATTCCGGCGGATTACGTGGTGGAGGGCCCCACAGCGGAAATAATTGTGATTTAGACCAGTTTATCGTGTACCCTGAATGGTTGCCAAATATTCGGAAAATGTGAAGGATGCGATGATGGGAAGAGGTCGGAGAGGCCATGTAGAGCAAGATATCGTCCGCGTATAATGAAATTCTGTCTTCATAATCCTCTGTCCATTTAAGACTGCGGATCAGAGGGTCACCCCTCACCCAGATCGCTAGGGGCTCCAACACCAGGGCAAAAATTAAGGGCGATAGGGGGCATCTCTGCCGAGTCCCCCTTTCTAGTTGAAACTGTCTGGAGGTATGACGGTTCACGACTACTTGGGCCATCGGGCCAGCATATAGTAATTTAATCCACTTTATAAAGTTGGACCTGAATCCCATTCTGTCCAAGACGGCGAACATGTAGTTCCAATCGACGGTGTCAAAAGCCATTTTGGCATCGAGGGACAAGAGGGCCACGTCTTTCCTAAGTGTGTGTTGTCTACCCAGCACACCGTGTAGGCGCCGTAGATTCAGCGCGGTATTCCGGCCTAGCATGAAGCCCGACTGATCCAGGTGTATCAGCCTGGTTACCAGCGGGATAAGTCTATTTGCCAGTAATTTTGCAAGTATTTTAGCTTCAGCTGTAAGCAAGGAAATAGGCCTGTATGCCTTGCAATCGTTGGCTGGCTTGCCTTGCTTGTGGATAACCACAATTGAGGCTAGTCGGATATTAGCTGGCAACATTCCAGTTTCATAGCTTTCTAGATACATCTGGCGGAGGTGATGCGTTAATTTGGAAGCAATGGATTTGAAAAACTCAATTGGGAGCCCGTTTGGTCCCATAGCCTTGCCCGATCTGATATCCCTGATGGCTAGTTGAATTTCCTCTTCTGTGGGTTCACCCTCAAGGGAGTCCCTATCTACTATTGACAAACGGGGCACATCGATAGTCGAGAGTAGTTCCACTGCTGCGTGAGGCGAGACCGTCTTGTTAGACCTGTACACCGATTCAAAATAGGTAGCCATTGCTTCTGCAATCTGCTGGGGGGTCAGTGATTTCTTCCCCCTTAGGCCCCAACAATTGGTGCACCCACCGTGATGCTTGCTCCCTTTTTTCCAGCCAGGCAAGAAGCTTACCCGTTCACTCCCCATGTTCATAGATTTTATGGCAAGCCGATTTTTGTTTTGCCTTAGCAGCCTCCTTAAGGAGCTGTTTGTAGTCCAATGTCTTAATTGCAAGCAATTGCTGCACCTCACAGTCAGGGGACTGTGCTAGTGTCATTTCCCCCCTTAGGATATCGTCCTCAAGTTGGTCAATTTGTTTTGTTAATTCCCTCTTATGACCCACCATACCGGAAAGGGCCCTCCCCTTGATCACCGCCCCGAATGCACCCCACAGGATTTGGGCTGAAGTAACCGAACCAACATTTTCTTTTAAATATATCTCAGTATCTTTAATTAACGCCGCTCTAATGTGTGGTATTTTGAGCGCCCAGGGATTTATGGTTAGGGAAGTTCGTCTAGTTGACTGCCCCACTGTCATCTTGGCAAAATTGGGAGAGTGATCCAAAATTCCCGTGCCAGGCGGCGGGCCTCGCTAAATTCAGAGAGATCTTGGGTATGCGTGAACATATAGTCTATGCGTGACTGGCTATTGTGGGCTCCAGAATGAAATGTGAATTGCGTAATCGTGGGGTTAAGTTGTCGCCAAATTCCGCCAGGCCGAGAGCCGATAGGAAGTCAGCAAGTGCTGATCCAGAGGCCGGATCTCTTCGCGGTGGTAGACGGTCCAATGTACCATTGATTGTGAGATTAAAGTCTCCTCCAACTACCAAGGTACCAAGTGGTAGCTCAAGGATAAGTTTGCTAAGATCTTGCAGTGTGGATTGCTGCAACCCGGGGGGAACATAAACCGAAAGTACATTAATTGTTCTGCCTTCCCAGGAGCCAGACACCGCAGCGAATCTGCCTTGATCATCTGTCCAGGTTCACTTAATTATATACGGGCAGTTTTCCCGCAGGAGCACCCCTGTCCCGCGAGAGCCTGAAGTAAACCCAGCATGTGCGCTCAGCTGGTAACCCCATCTACCAAGTGCTTTACAAGTGTTACCTATCAGGTGGGCTTCTTGTAATAAGGCCAAATCTTGTGCCTGCCTCTTAAGGTACTGAAGGACTATTCCTCGCTTGAGTTTATCCCCCAACCCATTCATGTTCCATGTTAGGAGTTTAAGTTCTGCCGTTGACCCCATCGGTGATGAGATAGCTGTGAAGCGCGCGTGTCAGCGTCGGAGTGATATGTGATTGTACATACTGCAACGGAGAATGATCCAGCCCCCCCTTACGAGAGTCAAATGTCAGTTGTGACTGTATGCTAGTGTGGCATTGCTGTGTGAAACTAAAACTACAAACCAAACTATACCCCCCTTCCGCAACACCCTCCACCCCCCTCCCTGCCTCCCTGCATAACGGAGTCCATTGACCCGCTTCCCCAACCTTGCAGAGTGCCCGTCGCCCTCCCAACCCTGAACTGGGGAAACGTAGGCCCGACCCGCTCCACCCATCCCTTCCCTCGGAAACTTACAAATTAGGAAACTACAGGAGCTAGTAAATATCATAAAGTATACTTATCGCAGTCCCGGCAAGCGAGATCTCAGGTCCATACAGCGGCCCAGTTCTATCTCTAGTCATTACTGGGTATCAACGGAAATAAGCGGGTATCGACATCTGAATCGGACCATATCAGATTCTCGGCCCTGTCCTCCCGCTCGGTAATGTTACAGTCCCTTTGGTCCGTCAGGCAAGCGTCCAGTGTATGGGTCCAACCAAAGGCCTCTCAGATGCTTGAGGGTAACATCGTGCTGTGGGGTTCTTCTTTTCCTTGGGCGAGTCCCCGCCCTGGTCCATAGTGTCAGCTCTCATCGATATTTTCACTCTGGTCGTCCGTTCTCTCCCGCCTTCCGCCATCCGTCGAGCCAGTCCATCGCCTCCGAAGGATCGGTGAAGAACCAACTCTTGCCCTCTGCCTCCACACGTAACTTAGCCGGGAACAGCACTGCATACTTTATGTCCCTTTTCACCTCCAAAAAAGAACGCCTCTGTTTTTGGACTTTGGCAGTTAAATCGGGGAAGAAGGTAATCGTGCTGTTCTCAAACTTGAGAGGGGGGGCCTGGCGAGCCGTCTGAAGTATATGGTCTCGATCACGAAAGTTGAACACACTTGCCAGTAGGAGTCGCGGGGGCGCCCCCGGCTTGGGACGACCCCCTGGTACACGGTGAGCCCTCTCAATGGAGAAGTAGTTGGATAGATTTTTAGGCTGTAGGTGCTTGATCACCAAGTCCTCCACGAAGAGGTCCGCTGCCGGCCCCTTGGCTCTCTCCGGCACCCCTAGGATGCAGACGTTGTTTCGCCGCAACCTCCCTTCGTAGTCATCAAGCTGAGTCGCCAGGAGCTACGTTTTTTGTTGGAGTTCAGTAACCTGTTTCCCCAGGGTGGAAACATCGGTGGCAAGTTCCTGTGTAACATCCTCCACCTCCTTCACCTGGGCATCCATCTTGCGTAGGTCCGCTCTGAGGAGGGAGATATCAGTTGCCACTGAGTCAATGCGGATCTCGAGTGAAGTGCGGACTCCCAGTATGGCGGCCATAATGTCTTGCAGTGAGGGTGGTTCTCGTTCCCCCTCCTTCTGTTGGGCTTCGTGATCTGGGCCCTGGGTTGACTGTCCCACCTCTTGTGTCTTAAGTGAGGCAAATTTGTCTATCTTCTGTTGATGGACAGTTCGACTCCCTTTGGCTGTCGCCATCTTGCGATTGTGGCCGCGGAAACTGCGACTAGGGGGTACTCACCGCCGCCTACCATAGTGGGCACCACGTGGCCTGTCGGGTTCCCCCTCTTTGCCGCACCACAGCTGCTGGTTAGAGGACTGTCGGAAGTGTATACTGCTGGTTCGTCTTGATCATGCGCTCTCGCAAAGTTGCCGGACGGAGGGTGTAGCCACGTGTTGCTCTGGTCCCAAGGCCTCAGTCGCGCTGACCACAGGACTCCAGTGCCAATTGTTAGACTCTTACCCCCTAAAACTGCAAGTCCAGAATGATCGTAGGACGCAGTGGCTATCAGCATGACATCTCCCGGCGTTGCGGCCTGAAGTAAACAGCTTAGTGTTTGCAGGCCTGCCCAGCCCCGGGGCGTCTACTCCGCCCCTCCGGTCTCCTGGGAAGAGCAAGGCTCCTGCCCGCAGCCAGCGACCATGGGTCGTTGTAGCCAAGGATTTTGCATAGAAGCACTCAGGCGGTAGTGCACTCGGGGCCACCCGCACCGCCCGCCAGCACACGCGCGATGCGCCTGCCCGGGCCCGCTGCCTCACAACCGGGGACGATGTTGCACAAGCCCGCGGCTGCACCGCCGCACCGCTGCACCAGGCCACTTCAGTGCCGGCCGCGCTCCTCAGCCGCGATCATTCCCGGGATGGGCCGAGTGACTTCCAGTCCCCTTCATGGGCTCTCTTACCGAGATTTATCTCCCGTAGTCGGATGGGTAGCAGGATATTGTAGGGATTGGTGTCGCGGGTGTCGGAGCCGCATTAGCAAGCGGCCATCTTCTTCTGTTGCCGGCCACGCCCAGTCAGGTGCCTTTTTAAGTCATCGTCCGTCAGATAAATATCATCCACATAGGACTATGCTTCCTCATCAAAATTTTGGAGTAACTCAGTTACTCTTGATGAAAATACCCCCGGGCTATTCTTATACCCTTGAGGGAGATGACAAAATTGTCGCTGGGACCCCAGCGCTGACAATGCGGTCAAATACCTGCTTTCAGGCGCTATACTTTGGCAGAAAAATCCATTTGAGATATCAAGTGTAGTTTTTTTTTTCCGCACAATGTTATTCATTAATGCGGCACTGTGTGCGTTTTGGTCAGCAAATGTCTTTGTGCATGTGTTTAAATGTCTGTAATCTAAAACTAGACGATATGAGTTGTCCGGTTTTGATACGGGAAACAAAGGATTGTTCGTTGGTGAGGTGCATGTTTCAATCACCCCTTGGTATTCAAGTTGATCTAAGATCTCCCTGACCTGTTTTTTAGCTTCTTGCTTTATTGGATATTGTCTCTGTGCATTTGGTGAAACTTTTAACGGGATCACGTGGTGGGTTGAATCTTCATCCCATCCGGCATGATTTTTGTACAATGCTGGAGCTAGGGCAACTGCCCACTCCCGTGCATATGCATGTTTAAGATGAATGGGAACAAGGTCAGAAAATGCTGGAAAAATGACAGTTTCTCCCCTAGGGCACTCCATAACGAATGCTGGCGGCCAATCTTGTTTAGCTAATAGGATGTCATAACCAGATGATAGGTTTTTCCAAAAGAGACCTTTAATTTTCCTGGGCTTGTCCCCCTCCATTTGTAGTGTTATTTCGTGTAACTTATGTGGGACGCTCACCCTTGTATCTGGTGTTTCCACCGTGATGTAATCATTCAAGTCCGCTGTCACCAGAAATTCCATCAGGTTCTGGTGAGCTATTGTTACTTCTGCCGCACTGTCTAGCATCGTCTGAGCCCATTCCCCGTTCACAAGTTGTGTCCTCAGAATTCTGGGCATGTCTGATCTTTAGACCTGCAACTTTCTTCTTCTTAAACTGAGGTTTTGATTTTGGCTTTTCTTCTTTTTTGGAAGTATAGTCTTGAGCGTGCTGCTTGTCTCTGGACTTTGTACGCTCTTCTTTGTGTTCTGACCGTCCTTCTCTCTCTGAGTTTTTCGTCGAGCCCTGAAAGGAACAAGAGGAACGTGTATCGGTATCCTGATACCTGTCAGGTTTCCTAATATTATCCCTATTCCTGAGGTTGTACCTCTTTTCAGAGGGCTCCTGTGGGGGAGATCTGCCTCGGGATTGAGATCTGTTTCCTTTAAATTTTTGTTCTTTTTTATTATCCCACTTCTTCTAAGAAGAAGCAGGTGTCTGCTTGGTAGCATCCTTTTCAGAACTGCCCATCAGTTGTGGTTTTAAAGCTTTCCCACCCATATGTAGTTTCAATTATTTTGGGTAATTCGTGTTGTTGATCTATAGGACTGAACTCCCTTAGGCGTTGGCGGATTGCCACTGAAGTGCTTCCCCTTTAATATTAGCTAGTATTATGGCTGATACCTGGTCATAGTTGCCTAGTAACTTCATCCCTAAGTTTAAGGCAGACTCTGCTCCGTACTCGTTTTGTATTTGTCTTAATACATCTGGTACTACAGCTAATGACGGGATACAATGAGTTCTGGTATAAATGGCAGCAAAGACTGTACCCCAAGTGGTACAATCTTCTACTTGTGGTGTACTGTTATCCCCATGGGCAAGCAGATTGTTAGCATTCTGTGTTTTTCATACGGGTTAGTATTCGGGAATACTGCCTCGAGCTGAGTTATTTTCTGAGCTACCCAGAATGGTATTTGTTCACGCTTTGTGGGCATTTTACCCATTACCGCGTGTAATGTTTGGGGTGTGATTTTAGTTGCTGTACCCTGAGATTGTGTACCTTTTGTTGCAACTGTTGCTGGTTGGACTGTGAAAGTCCTAATGACGAATTGTGTCGAGTTTCTGTAGATTTTAATTAAATCTTTGTGTTGTATGAGTAAGTCTACCTGTGGCATTGTTTCAATGTCAGGATGTGGTGTGTAGGCCGCTAATATCGGCCATGTTGCCCCCTCTCCTCCAAGCTAATCTTACTCTACTCTTACTCTACTTACTCTACTTAGAAAAATGCCAAAGAGTGCATTTTTCAATGAAATCGCAAATTAGCACCAACTTGAAGGTGGTGGTAATTTGCGATTTCCTAAGGCAAATTCGCACAACTTGGGTGCTTCAAGAATTGCATTTAAGGAATCGCAATTTGCGATTCCTTAAATGCATTCGCAGAATAGGGAATCACAAATTTTGCGATTCCCTATTTTGCAAGGGCCTTTTGGGATGAGAATCGGCCCGTTTGCGAACGGGAAAACGCATGATACATATGCCCCATAGTACTGTGAGTGATCAACAAAGAACCCTAGCTGTTCAGGTCAGGGATTTGGTGAGAGTCAGGAGACCTGTTTTTTTCCACAAGGGCATGTCATGTTTTTCTGCACCTATGTATATGGATGAAGTTAAAGATCAGCAGGTTGTTTTAGATAATGATAAAACATGGAACAAATGCTTTGTCTCAGTGGAATCCAAATCCGCATATGTACAGAGCGAATGGGTGTGCAACCCTACACTGAGCATGACGAACAGTGTTTCAATAAGAGAGGATGTAGCCTTACGGTTAGAGCGGTCGCCCTCGAAGCTGCGGAACCGGGTTCGAGTCTTGGCATCAACGCTCAACATCCTGTGATTCTGGGCAAATCACTTAATCTCCTCGTGCTTCACAAAAAAAATTGAATGTGTCCATCTAGAACGAAACTGGTGCTCATGTAAAGCGCTCTGTTATCTTTGGGCCTAGTTCACGCTCAATAAATAAAAAACGTCTTTTGCAGAATGAGATCGAGTCTGGTGAACTTCAAGGCTAATGCCATGTACTAACATGTTACCTGATGTTCATATTTTTGTATCTTGTTACATTTTTATGCTTTTATCATTATGTTGTTTTGTTTTTTTTGTGAAGGCAGGTGGGTGTGTTGGGCTGTGAACTGGGCTCGGCTGGGTTGGTGTTTGGAATGGTGGGGTTTATATATTCTAGGTTCCTTTGTAGAATTCTTTTGTGGGTTCTATTTGGCAGATGCTGCCGGGATGTTGGAGTTGACAGGCGAATGAAGGCTTGCTCTTACCTTGGTGTTCTGCGCTTCCTTTCAGAGGGGAAGCTGGCGCAATGTGTTGTTACAGTGCGAGCCTCACTCATCTTCTTATCAGAACACGCAGAGCTCCAGAACAGAATAGACAGGATCGTCAACCTATCTTACCATCTACTGATGGGGCAGGGAAGAGATCCCAAGGGCTGGGAATACATAGTCTGTGGGCCTGGCCTGAAATTTAGTGCTTTATTCACAAATACTTTAATACAGTATTCAGCATTAAAACTGCATTTGGAAAACAGAAGTATGATCTCAGGATAAGGTGACCCGCGCCGTACGGTGTATTTTGCTAATCCCAGAGAACGTTAATGGCTGCATAGGTATTGAGCTTTAATGAAAATAATTATCAGGGTCTATTACGCAAATCTTTGTGTCGCCACCAATCATATCGTCATGTTACACCCCTGGTTTATGTTTTTTGTTAAGATGTTAAGCGTAAATATGCCTTATACTAGTTGGAGAGGTGTGGCGCAGCAGCCAGAGCGACTGACTTTGGAGCACGGGATTCACGGTTTGATCACGGGTGGCAGCTCAGGTCAGCATCACGTGACTCTGGGCAATAACTCACTTAATCTCCCCGACAGCCCCCAGCGCCTTGAAACCCTTATGTTCACACTTTACAAATTGGAATTTTTGTTTTACTAGATTTTCTCTGTTTTCGAAGGGTTCAGGCAGTAATAATACATCACAGGGCCAGGGTAGGGGAAGCAGGCTCTCGGTTCTGCTGTCATTCATTTTAAAATCGGGGGGCGCTAGAGTGCCGGCTGCAAAATGGCCGCCACCTAGTGAGGCTCTGCGGGCTGGACTGCTGATCCGCTAATTATCGGGCGGAACGGGCGGGTGTCGGGGGCTCCAGATGGCAGAAACAGGCACCGGAACGCCCCGGCATTCAGCTGCCACAAGGAGAGGGCTGTGAACATCCGCGCCTGGGCGGAACGCTGAAGTGCAACATCATCGCTGGGCTGTGGCACAAAATGGCGGCTCCGCGCGCCGTGGTCTGAGGAGCGCTGCCTGGACGGAGCCTCGGCGCCAGAAAGAAGCATTCCGCTGGCCCCCTACACGGCAGGCGGTGGATACAGGAGAATCGGGGAATGCAGCGGAGTTGCGCGTCCCGCTGGCTGGCGGACTCCCGGAGCACACTCTGTGGGCTGAGACTGCTTTCCCCGGCCCCTGGTGAGTCTGCTGGCCACGGTGTGGGAGAACTGGGTCGAGCGGTCGGACCGCATCTGCGAGGTAGACGGACCACAACGGAGGGGAGCGCCCTGCACCGCGGGACGAGGGTAGCGCTCTGCGACCTGGCTGGACCCGCGTCTTGAGGTTCAGTGAAACAGCAGTGGGGCAACGCGGGAAGCTGTGTCCGAGACCTGGCAGGCATTGGGACACCGGTGAGTGTCCCCAGTACCCTGGACTGCGGGGGCTGCGAGCAGCAAGAGATAGGGAAGAGCACCTACAGACCCCCCCTGAACGCTCATAATACTTGGAATCCCCCCCGCTCCCTCGCTGCGGAGAAGATCAACGCGGGGCGCCTGAGGAGGGGGGCGCTTGGTACTGGGGCCCCAGAGTGCTCTGGTCGTTGGAGGGGAACCGGGGCAGATAACCTGAGTGGCCACGGAGCTCAGTTGTGGAGCCTCTTGCTTTTCAGCGGGACCTGGCCACTCACTGACAGCGCTACCGTGAACGACAAAGCGGACCAGTGAGCGATGCGGTGCTGAACGGCAGTGAATTGGACCGCATAAGTGATCCGGTAACGTAACCAACAACCCCCAGATCTGTAGTGGCGGAGCGAGAACAGCAGAGGCGAACTGCATAGCGGAAGCATCTTAAACATATTTCTGACTTCGCCGCTTGGGGTGCGGTAGGACTGCAGCGGGGCAACGCGGGCAGTCGTGCCCAGGGAGCGTGGAATCTGGTTAGGCACTGACGGTGTGGGTGGTGGTCGGGGCCACCCAGTGAAACTGCCCCAGACAACGGGTGCTTTAAACTGATAGCTACAACAGCAGCAGACACAGCCTCGGCAGTGACCTAGTGCTGTAGCCCACGTTGCGCAAGTCCACGGCGATAAAGCGAGACCAGCGGCGCCCGCGACGCTCCCCTGAGTCACCATGGGTAAGACGGACACGAAGCAATCTAAGCTCTCGTTTCAACAGCGAAAAAACCCCCGTGGGGGACTCCCAACGGAAGAAGAGCAATCGGAAGTGGCCATGCCTTCCACGCACCCGTCGGATCCCAACATACGGGAAATGTTTCTGGACCTGAAGCAGTCACTCTCGACCATAGACCTCAAAATCGATTCATATTCGGATCGACTGGACCGGCTTAGGGAGAAGGTCTCCAACCATGAAGAGCGCCTTGTGGAAGTCGAACAGCGCACGTCTGCGCTGGAGGACGAGGGTGCCACTACTCGCGAAAAGCTGCTACAAATGGAAAAGGTGCTGGAGGTGACCCGTAACAAAAATGAAGATCTTGAAGCGAGATCGGCCGCAACAACCTGCGCATAACAGGGGTGTCGGAGACCATGGCCATGACAAGAGTCGAGGACTACATTGAGGAAATGCTGAGGGCAATGTTTGGGGACTCCCTCTCCAAGGTCTGCATACTGGAGCGTGCGCACAGGTCCCTGGGCCCGAGGCCAACACCTGGAGCCCCAGCAAGGCAGATAATAGCACGCCTATTGAATTATAGGGACCGTGACACTGTGCTGCGCAGAGCCAGAGATCTACAGGACACTAGGTACCAAGGGAATGCAATCTCCTTTTTCCCCGATTTCACCCTAATGGTGCAGGCTGCAAGGAGGGAGTTTGTGCCCGTGAAAAGAACACTGCAGCAGCAGGACATCAAGTATTCGCTTCTCTACCCAGCAAAGCTTCACATTTTTCATCAGGGCAAGACTGTGTTCTTCACCGATCCTAAGGCGGCCACCAAGTTCGCTCGCTCCCTCAGACAGCCCGCACCAGCCGCACGAGCACATGGAGAGCACGCGGAGGGGGATCCCCTGGATGAGAACGACTGAGATGCCGAGTGAGCGGAAATAAGCCGGTAAGGCGGCGGCGCGCCAGGCTGCCTGGGACTGATCCTGCAGAACTTTTTTCCTACCTGGGCCGAGACGACTGTCTGTCCCGCGACTTGGGGGTGAGGGCCCGCCCAATCCGCCCTCGGATGGAGGGGGCTTTTCTTTTTCCCACTCCTAACTGTACCCGATCCAGCCACCCAGCACACAGTTGCTGGGTCTGCCCGAGCACCTAGTGCCTCCTGCAGGGATGAATCCCATGAATGTTCTTATTGTTGGCCGCTGTAGGCATCATTTGTTTAGCGGGCTAAACTGTCAGCCGTGTTCGAGGGCTGTAGTGGGAGGTGGGTGGGTCTGTTGGGTGTGATGCACACCAGATGTGCTGTTTGGTTCTCTTTGCTCTTTCCCCTCTTTTCCCTTGCTTTTCCTCTCTTTGGCCCTGCCTTACTGTCTAATAGATGCGCAGAGCTGCCCAGCGCGGTGTGATCTTGATGTGCCAGGGGATGGGTGAGACCACTACAGACATGGATGTGATCAAGGCAGTGACATGGAATGTGCAAGGCTTGAATGATTATCGAAAGGTGAGACTGGTAGCAGCATATCTCAAGCGACATGGGGCGGACATATGCTTTCTGCAGGAATTACACCTCACTGGACAAAATTGTGCGCGATTCAGAGCGGGGTGGATGGGAGAGAAATTTGTGTCAGGCTACTCCAATTATGCTAGGGGCACGGCAATAGTCATCAGAAAGGGTCTTCCATGGAAAAAACACGTGCTGCGCTCTACCATCTGCAGGGGAGGTACGTAAATGTCGCGGGGGTCCTGAGGAAGCAACTGGTCAGGCTAGTGTCGGTGTATGGGCCGAACGTGGACGATCCGCAATTCTTTAGCGAGGTCTGGAGGCTAACGGAATCACTCGGACCCGGGACTGTCCTGTGGTTGGAGGGGGGATTTTAATGTGGTGTTGGATGCGGACATGGATAGGTCTGGCGATACGCACCGGCCACATCCAAGGGCAGCGGAACAGCTCCGCACAATTATGGAGGACCACGAGCTGGTGGATGTTTCGCGACGCTGGCATCCAACACAGCGAGAGGGCACATGTGTCTCTACAGTGGGCCCTTCGTGGTCCCGAATCGATTATTGGCTTACGTCGCGAGACATGGACGCATGGGTACTCACGGCTGCTCATTTAGCTCGGCCTCTCTCTGATCACGGCCCGTGCTACTTCGATTCTCATTGCCGGACGCGACGCGCGCCCTTTAGTTGGAGACTCCCTGCTGGGGCGCTTCGTGACCAGGTATTTAAGGGAGTCGATCCAAACTGATATCACAGAATACTTTTAGTTAAATAGTGGGACTGTGGACTCACCCTCGGTGCTGTGGGAGGCCCTCAAGGCAGTAATCCGGGGCAAATGTATTGCCAAACAGGCAGGAGTATTGCGATCGCTCAGGGGAGACCTCTGGCGCCTGGAAGGGGAAATCCGGAAACTTGAACTGGAGTACTTTGAATGCAACAGCCTGGAAGTCCTGGGCAGCATTAGGGGGAAGATTTCAGAATTCGAAGAGACTGCACAGCGGGAAACACACTACCTGGGTAGGGAGGTGCGAGCGCGGCAGTACGGAGAGGGGGATCGTGCCGGGAAAACACTGGCAGATTTACTAAAAAGCCCTGGGCCAGCGAGTACATCTGCGAACTATGAAGGGACAATGGGGAGATAGTTGCAGGCCAAGAGGCGGTGCAGACAGAGATGCTTGCATTCTACACCTCCCTGTATTCAGCGCAACAGACAACAGAGCACCCAGACCTGCTTTCCCTCTTTGACTCGATTGAGCTTGTCTGGCTGAGCGACTGGCAACGGTGATATCTTGATGAGCCTTTCGAGGAGGAGGAAGTCATCGCGGTGATCCCGGCCATGCCTGGGGACAAGGCCCCTGGGCTAGATGGGCTTACTGCTTCTTTCTATAAAGAATATGCGCCGCTTCTGGTCCCTCATCTCCTCAACATTTATGAGGAATCCTTGGAATGCGGTACACTTCCCCCCTCCCTGCGGGAGGCACTAATCGTGACAATTCTAAAACCTGACAAGGACCCGCAGATGTGTGACTACTACAGGCCGCTTTCAATGATAAATTTGGATAATAAGATATTGGTCAAGCTGCTGGCGTTGCACCTCCTCCCTCTGCTGCCGGCGGTGCTGCAGCCCGACCAGTGCGGTTTTGTGCCTGGGCGAAGCACGTCTCACAATTTGCGCACTTTTTTCGCGACCATGCAAGAGGTTGATAGTTCCCTTCCCGCGACGGCTGTTTTTTTAGATGCGACCAAAGCTTTTGATACCCTGGAGTGGCCTTATTTGTTTGCTCTCCTTTCGCACATCGGCATCAGTCCCCTATTCCTAAAAAAAATCGCCTTATTGTACTCGGCTCCAACTGCAAGACTGAGAGTCAATGGTCAGGTATCCCCCGCCATCCTGGTGCCCGGGGCACATGACAGGGGTGCCCTCTTTCCCCCCCTCCTGTTAGCTGTTGCGACAGAGCCACTCGCGGCCAGGCTCTGGCAGCATCATGCTAGGCGAGGATTGGACTTCACTCCTAGAGTGTTTCTTGTTCCGATGTACGCCGACAATGTGACTCTGTACGTCCAACATCCAGCTGAAAATTTGGACCCACTCATTCGAGAGGTAGTCCGGTTTGGGGGAGTATCGGGCGTCTCCATTAACTGGGGAAAGTAAATAATTTTTTCGCTTACCGCGGCCACTGACCAATTCTAGTCGGAATTCCCGCTTCAGTGGGCGAGCTCCCCGGTAAAGTACTTAGGGATCTGGCTCAGCCGGAACTTAGATGAACTCTGGAGCCACAACTATGGCAGGCTCATGGAGTGGCTGGAAAGTAGACTGAGCAGGTGGAGGTCACTTCCCTTGTCCCTTGCGGGCCGCTTGGCCATAGCCAAGATGGTGGTCCTCCCCAAGTTTCTCCATGTTTTTACTAATTTGCCACTTCCCCTCACTGCGGCGTTTCGGCGACAATTACGCTTGAATCTGATAGCACTGGCGTGGGCGGGCCGACAGCCTCAAGTGGCGTGGGAGATCCTGACGCTGCCGTTTGACCAGGGTGGGATGGCAGCCCCGGACATGGAATTGTATTACAACTGTGCTCAGGCGCAGTTTGCCTATCACTGGGTATTCCCGACCCTCTTCATGGCGCACACTGCCCCGGAGAGTGACAGGGCGGCTCCGGTGCCCCTACATATGGCGCTATTCAAGCTACAGGGGAGACCCCGGGCCAGGGTCGACACTGTAGGTTGCACGGTGTGGGCATGGCGAGAGCTCAGACACAGAGCGAAATTGGAGACCACATTCGCCCCCTCGATCCCACTCATTAGTCACCCGGGGCTGCCCTTCACCGCAGAGGCGGGGGTGGGTCGGAGACTGCGCAGGCTTCAGTTAAGCACGATGGGGCACAGGGGCAGGCGTTCCGTAATGGGGTGTTTGCTACCATCGACGAGGCATTAGGCGAAGAGCACACAGGGATGTTGGACAGGTTCACTTACTACCAATTGAGAGCAGCGTTGCGCGCTTTATATGAGTCCTTCCCTGTAGCCCTGATCCAGCGCGATACTAGCAACTAGCATTCATACATCAGATACACACTTGGGCCCATACATTCATACTATGCTAGTGATTTACGCTGGGGTGTCAGTTGTTACTCTTTATCAAAATTCCCTGCTACCAATTACCTTCTGATTGAAGAGTAATGACTTACCAATGGATTCTTGATAATTAGGAAGTTTAAAATGAGTGACATTCATTACAGTTCATAATCCTGAAATAATCACTGAGTCAGGAAGTTTTAAAATGTTTATCTAAAGAATTTTGCAGAGTAAATTACAAAATTGCATGATACTTAGTCGCATATCAAGGATGAAGCAAGAGAAATCAATTATCGACTAATGACGGTCCCTCAGAAAAGGAGAAGATAGAGACAGCAGCGCAACTAAAAGGTTGCATATATTTACCTAAAGTGCAAGAACCAAACCCCTTGGCCAAGGAGTTGGAAAGATGGGACCCGGGAAGGATGAAAAGCAAGGCCTCTTCTAGGATCAGGACAGGACCGGTGACCTCTCTACCTACGACGCCTGCGTCATTCCCCTCTCTGATACTCCGCTTCTCCTCGATTCTCCCGTGCCTTCCTTCTAATGGACTCCGCCGCCCCCTCCTCAGGACCTCTCTGGACAGCGATTCAGTCTACAATCAATCAGCTTGTCGAGCAGCAAAGCCGGGTCTATGGACGCCTGTTCTCTCCTGTGCTAACTAATTAGCTAATTCTATATCTATTATACCCTTCTACGCCATGTACCTCCCATTAATGTTGCAAAAATATGGGACCACTACTTCTGATTGGACAGGGACAGGGGGTGGATTCTCACACCATATGAGTTTAATTCAATTTCTGAAGACCATTGTTTTAAAATACCGCCCATCAAATTGAATACATTTGCTTTATTTCCCACCCGTCTCACGACAAAATTTATACTTTCTTCGTATACAATGTTTCATTTTTAACAGGAACAACATGGGTACAGCATTGTCGGTCATAAGGTTGCGGCCTTGGACTTCGTCCAGGTTGACTTCATCCTTTCTCTTGGCAGACATGCAAGACGCATGTGCAGAATCATTGTCTCTCGAGTTTCAGTTCACCAACCCCAGGCCCAAGTTTACGAACTAATAAAAGTACAAGAAGAAAATATTAAAATCACAAAAAAAATGTTTCACTGTATACCCACTCTCTCTACTCTATTCTCATTTACTTACAAATTCTATCCCGCATTAATAGCGTTAAGAAAACAACATTTTAATTAGAACACGAGAGCAAGCTGTAGCATGTGAAAACATTAAGCAGCCATTTTAGAACACATTGCGCAGAAGCAGAATTTTCCCACCAAGCAAAGAAAGACGTCACACCATGTGATATGGTTGAGACATGCGCAGTAGAGTTTTCCGCGCTTTATCGGCCATTTTAGAACAGACAAGCGTTACTTGTTAGTTAGAACAGATAGGCAAGCTTCCTAACTATTTATGTCGTGTATGCAAAGGTTAGTATAACAATACAAAGTTTAATATATTAATACTGTGAGGAGATTGCCTCCGAGCAAGTCTCATTTGTGAGTCCTTGCTCCATCAATCCCCTCTCTGATGGCGTTTCTGAGCCATCAAATACTACCCACAACCAGATGCCTACTTTATTAGCATACTATATTCTCAGTTTCATTTTTACATTTTCTATCTTTCACACCTCCTTTCAGTTTCTTGTATAATTCACTTCTCAAATCTTCAAGTTCTATTTCATCGAATTTTCTTTTCTTTCCTTTTCCTGTCACATTATATGAATCATTCTTTCTACAACATTTGCACCATATTATTATTGTCAATGCTATTATTGCTATCCCTGCTAAAGGTATTAATACTTTACCTATGAGTCCTTTCCCTATATTAGCAAACCAGGTACCAATTGACGCTATACTATTTGTCAATCTTTCCCATACACTATCAACTTCCAGTGGTTTCACTTCCTTTTCAAATTTTGTTATATTCTGTATATATGTTCCAATTTCTGCACTTTTATCAGGTATGTAAGTGCAACAGTGTTTCATCTTCAATAATTTACAAACTCCGCCCTCTTTTGCCAATATAATATCAAGCGCAAGTCGATTTTGCATAACCATAGATCTAATCGCAACCATTTCCGCATTAATCATTAGAAAGCCTCCAGCAGTATCCGTTGATAAACGATCAACCACTGTAGATAATTTACATATTCTTCTTGAATTCAGAATTACTCCCACAGAAGGTATCAGTGCACCAAATATATCACCTACAATTTCTGAAAAACTAGCTCTTTTGTTACGTATTAATCCATTATTTTCATCGCTGCCAGTGTTTCTTTTTACGTGGTATATCTTTGGAAATACTATTTCAAAATAACAACTTCCATACCATCGTGCAGGAAGCCTAAAGTAAGCCTTATTCCCACACACATAATAGATTCCAGGAAAAACTGAATCTGTTCCTCCTTTGATTCCCCAACCTCCAAGAATTAAGAAATTGTGTTCACACTCACTAGTACCGATGAAAACATTGTTATAGTCAGTCCTTAACCTATGTAGACAAATTTTCCCTGTTTTTACAAAATCCAGAGCCATAGCAGCTTGAGCCTTGCCAGGTGTGTAACTACCCTCTTTCTCAGCCCAAGGTGGCAAATGAGCCTTATGCTCAGAAGCTTTCTTTTGAAAATCTTGTCTTCTATCTTCTACTAAATTCAAAAATATCTTTTCTTCTTCATGTAAAGAACATGTTATATTGTTTCTATGTGCATGTGTTATGTCTATTGATTTCATTGTTAGGAAAAACTCTCCCATAAACTGTGCATCTTGACTACTAAGCACGGGATTCATACTCTTTCGAATAGGAACCTCAGAAAATATCACATCTATGTTGGAATAATAATACTGAATTCTCCCTGTTCTATAAAACAAACTTGTTAATACAGTACATGATATGCCATACGTTAATGGCAAATGGTGATACGTTAACCCTTCTGCTACTGATTCGGGTAACTTCATGCAAACATAACAATTGCTAACCTCCATGGTATCTACGTATTGAAATAACAATTTTGTAAAAACATTTAAACTAGTGTCGTTATCTGTTACTTCATGATGAAATTCTGAATCATCTTCTGTCATTAGTTCTACTTTACTACCTTTCAAGTTATCTAACTTTCTCTTTGTCTTGTTGTTAATCTTTTTATCCATTATCATAAGATATGGAATTGCTACGATCAGTACTAACCATGCTACAAGTACTACTACTAGACTGCATATGCATATGGCACAGCATCTCCTACAACATTTTCGTTTTGGTCTCCCAGAAACTCTATCATCGGACATTTTGACAAGGAAGATTGCTCTTCTGATTTATTTTCTTCAGTTTTCGTTCTCAGATCTTCACGTTATCAAGGTGGTCTGGTTTCCGTTTCATAGATCAGTTCTGCACTTGTTCCTTCGTCACCACTTTCACTTGAATCTGAGCTTTCGTAATCTTCAAGAATGATGTAAGTCCAATCAGGACCTTTAAACTTATTGTTAATAAGTTTCAGTCTTTTGCTTCTTCGTTTCTCAAGTTTGTTTTCTTGTTCTGTTTGACTTGTCACTTCGTTTACTTGTTCTGGGTCTTCACTTCTGGTTCTTACGTGGTATCTTACTCTTTTAATGACACTAGGCCAATGATCACCTTTTCTTGTTTTTTGTGTTTGCACTGCTTCTTTGCTTTCTTCTTCAGCAATTCTTTTATTTTCAGGTTGTGTCACAGATGTGTTCTCGACAATTACAGTTTCTTTTATTTGTTCCTTTTCAGGTCTGATCTGTTTCTCTTCAGCAACTCCACTGTAAGTTTCTAATGGTTGACTTTGTTCAGCATTCTCGTCTTCATGTTCAAGAATTTCGAGATCTTCTGATTGAATGTGTTTTTCTTGATTTAACTGGTCCTGATCAGGGCTTATTGCACTTTGTACTTCTGCAGCCTGACCGCTTTCTTCTAGACCTGTCTGTCCCTGCTCAAAATCTCTTCGTTCTTCACTATTTTGAGCCCAGTTTTCTCTCCCTATCTGGTCCTGCTCAGGTTCTCTTATTGTTTCTTCTTCTTCTCTTTCCTGAGCTGCTTCTTCTTCACCTATCTGATCTTCTGTAACTTCTTCTAGATTTGCTTGATTTCTTGTTCTGTAGTAAACTTCAGGAATTTCCACCACTGGTATCCAGTCCTGACTTGTGCTCGGTTGTTCTTCGTCAGCTTCCCTCGAATCTTGCTCCTGAGATTCTTCAGCTGGACAACCTTCAGCTTCCTCAGTGATCGTTACTGTCTGAGGTCTTTCTTCTTCAGGGTCTGGTACTCTTTTACTGTGGCTTACATGAATCCAATTAGGAAATCCTGCACACTTCACAGCGGTGTTTGTAACCAGTATGATCTGACAAGGTTCGCTCCACCTAGGTGATAGACACGTTTCTCTGGTGTGATTCTTCACTACCACCCAGTCACCAGGATTCAGATCATGTTCTTGTTCAGGCTGCCTGGAAACTGCGTCTTCTCCAACCTGGTGAGAGACAGAACGCACTAGGTCAGCCAGTCCTTTGCAATAATCCAGAACCATATCATCAGATATATTCAGCAGTTTATTTATGGGAACATGTGCTTGTCTCATTGCTCTTCCCATTATTATCTCGTGGGGACTCAATCCGGTATTTCTATCAGGAATGCTTCTGAGTCCCATCAAGACAAGTGGCAATGCATCCGGCCAACTTAATGATGTTGATGCACACATTTTTCCCAGCCTGGATTTTATTGTGCCATTCAATTGTTCAACCACTCCAGAAGCCTCTGGGCGATATGCACAGTGCAATTTTTGCTCAATTTGGAATGCTTCACAGATTATCTTAATCACTTCACTGTTAAAGTGCTTTCCTCTATCCGATTCCAAAGTTACTAGGAAACCAAATCTAGGAATAAGTTCTCGTAGTAACAGCTTTGCAACTGTAATACTGTCATTCCTCCTAGTAGGGTATGCCTCCACCCACTTTGAAAACAGACATACTATGACAAGTACATATTTCAGTCCTCTGCATGGTGGTAACTGAATAAAATCAAATTGGAGTCTTATAAATGGACCCTCTGCCTTTCCAATCTTTCCAAACCCAATTATTGTCTTTCTTCCTGGATTATGCATTTGGCAGGTCAAACATCTCTGGCAAAGACTCTCTGCTACAGCCCTGAATTTGGGATTGTACCAATTCTGTCTGAAGAGCCTAATCATTGCATCTCTTCCTATGTGTGTGTGTCCATGATACATCCTAGCCATTTGTGAGAGCAGACAGTCAGGCATGACTGGTCTGCCATCAGCACAAATCCACACCTCATCATCTTCCCTTTGAGAACATCCCACTTTAATCCATATATTCTTTTCACTCTCATCAGCATCATCTTGCAATCGTTTAACATTATTCCATGTTTCCGGGGGTTCAAACAGCAAAAGTTGGCAGCTGATTCCCATTCTTTCCACCCTTTTATTCACTGCCATTCTGTTTTTGGCACAATGTTGAGCCACAAGTTCTGCATATCTGTTGCCGACTACTACCCAGTCATCTCCTGACTGGTGTGCGGCACACTTCACCACAGCCAATTCTTTTGGTGATTGTATTGCTTCCATCAATTCCCTTACAAACTGTCCATTTTTAATGGGGGATCCTGAAGAAGCCATGAAATCCCTCTGCATCCATAGTTGGCCAAAATCATGCACAACCCCGTAACCATATTGGCTATCTGTAAATATAGTTACTTTTTGATTCCTCCCAATTTTGCACGCTTTTATTAAAGCAATCAATTCAGCTACTTGTGCAGATTTTACTCCTGGTAAATAGGATGCTTTGACTATTCCAGTTAATTCACATACTGCATATGCTGCAGTTAGTTTACCATCTTCATGCCTTTGGCATGAACCATCAACAAACAACTCCTTGTCTGGCTTCCTAAGGGGCAATTCCTGTATGTCAGGACGTGGTTTCGTGCATAACTCTGTGACCTGTAAACAATCATGTTCTTCTTCGTCATCTTTTACTTCTTCATGGTATGGGTCTGGTAGTAAGGTAGCAGGATTCACTATTGTGCACCTTACCATGGTCACATTTTCAGCACCTAAAATTATTCTCTCATATTTAGTCATCCGACTAGGAGTAAGATGCTGAGTTCTTGTTCTTGTCAATAAAATCACAACCGCATGTGGAACAAACACCTTTACAGGGTGTCCCATTACAATTAACTCACTTTGCTCAATACTCAAACAGGTAGCCGCTACTGCTTTCAAACAGCCTGGAAATGCAGCCGCCACTGGGTCCAATGTAGCAGAAAAATATGCTATAGGACGTCTATCCAGACCATGTCTCTGAGTTAGGACTGAGAGTGCACAATATTCTCTCTCGTGACAGAATAATGCGAATTCTTTCTTATAATCAGGCATGCCTAAAGCAGGCGCTGCACATAAAGCATTTCGCAATTGTACAAAAGCTCCTACACTTTCATCATCCCATTCCACTGGGTCTTTTGCCTTCTTTTTGGTCATTTGAATTAGGGGCTTTGCTAACAGAGAAAATCCTGGTATCCATTGTCGACAATAACCTACGATTCCCAGGAACATTCTCACCTCCGGTTGGGTATTAGGCATTTGCATTTTCTAGATCAATTTTATTCTTTCAGAGGTTATTCTTCTTTTTCCCCTCTCAATTTGGTGTCCTAGATACTTAACTGCTGTTGTACAAAACTGCAATTTTTCAGGTGAAACTTTATGCCCTTCTTCAGCTAAAAGATTCAGTAATGCAATGGAATCAACAACACAGTCTTCTCTGGTGTTAGATGCTACTAGCAAGTCGTCGATATACTGCACTAAGACTGAGCTTCCTGGCATCACTAGTTTCTCTAGACACTTTTTCAATATCTGATTGAAGATGGAAGGACTTTCCGTGTACCCCTGAGGAACACGATTCCAAACATAGACCTTATTCTCAAATTTAAATGAGAAAAGATACTGACTATCTGGGTGCAATGGTATTGAAAAGAACGCTTGGCATAAATCAATCACAGTAAACCATCCTGCACGCCAAGGAATCTGGTATAGAATTACTGCAGGATTTGGCACTAAAGGACAGCAAGGTTCCACAATCTTATTTATTTTTCTCAGATCCTGAACAATCCTATATTTTCCACTAGGTTTCTTCAAACCCATTATTGGTGAATTACATGGACTACTCATTACTTCCTTTAGTATGTTTTGTTTTACCATTCGGTCGATTTCTTCAATGACTCCTGCTTTTACTTCTGCACTCATTTTATACTGTCTGGTATTTGGAAAAATTGCACCTTCTTTTACAGTAATTTTAACTGGGTCTATTTTAGCCATAAGTCCTACTTCTTTTCCCGTGAAATCCCACACTATGGGATTTACTGTAGTCTTTAATTCTTCTGGCAACTCGTCTTTTGTTATCAAAGAGAACATTTCATCTACTTCTGTACCTTGTTTTGCCATCATGAATTTATATACATGGTCTTCATCAGGGGTCTGAATTGCCACACCATCCGGTGTGCAAAAAATTGTGCAGTTCATTTTACACAATAAATCTCTGCCCAATAGATTTACTGGACTGGAATCACATACTACAAATTGATGCATTTCTCTAAAATTTCCAATTTTAACTTCCATTGGTTTGGTAAGAGGTGTTCTAATCTTTTGATTAGCTACCCCCACTACTTGGATAGCTTCTCCAGAGAGAGGAAGGTCTGGGATGTCTGCTGTTCTTACAGTAGACCGGGTAGCACCAGTGTCCAAAAGAAAAGTAATATCATTACCCTTCATATTCCCTTCAACGTATGGACCTGACTGATCTACCGGTAAGGATGCGCCAAGTACGCACTCCTTCTCCCCCTCTCCTAGGCACCGTCATGAACTGTACTGACAAAAATCGTCCTGTAAAAGAAACTGTGTAGTTACATAATCATTCTTACCACTTCCTCCTTGATATCCGATGTCTGTACCGTGCTTTGCTCTGCTTACATTACCCTGTATAGGTGCAGGTGGCAACTGACTCTGAGGATTTACACCCTGCTGTGAGTCATTCTGCGTCTGTGGATTTAAATTTTGATTTGGGCCATTATTATTCCGTATCTTTTTACATTCATCCTTCCAATGCCCCAACTTTCCGCATCCATGACAAGGACATTTCTTTTTAGCCTCTTCTCTGCTCATTCGTCCTCTCATTTTTCCCCCATTCCCAGTATCACCATTCGTTCCAGAATCCTTCCCTGAATTTTCATTCGGATTATCCAAATTAATTCCCTGTTTCTCGGCCATTTTAACCTGAGCCCACATTACTTTCTCCTGCAAGTTCTTGTGCCTGTCCTCAATGTCATCTCCACAATATTTTGCATATTTCAGGATCTCGTCTATGGGTTTCCCCTGCCAACACAACATGTGTTGCTTAATCATCTGACAAATATCTGGCTTCAGACCATAAACGAATCGGTAAACAAACGGACTCATATTTTTGTCTCCAATATCCTCAAAGCCACTATACTGTTTGAATACCTGCAAAAGACGTTCATAGTACGCGTGTACTGATTCACTAGCTTCTTGGGTAGTTCTGTCTATTTTCACCCAATCTGTTTACTTTGGGGGTATTTTCCCTTTCAGATAAATTATTACCTGTTGTTAGAAATGGGGGTCTCTGGTTGGCAGTGGATGGCCACGGTCCAAGCAGGGACCCGTCTTTCTAAGTCAGGGTGAAGGGCTGCACCCCTTTGACAACCCCTGCTCCACCCTGTGGTAACGTAGCACGAGCAGTTAGGCTAATCTCCGAGGCAGTGTGTTAAGCATTTATGACCATACACAGTAATACAGTGCGGAACACTACAAAGGGACACAACACAGGTAGTTATCAAAAATAGTTATCTTTATATATAGGTTTATCACAAGACCAAATAACGAGAAAGCCACAATACTGTACAAAAATAATACTCTCTTGATGCTGCAAAAATAGTTCAAATGGGGAATGCAAAGTTCAGGGCGGGGGTCTCGGCGACCCTTTTACTCACAGTTCCTGGATGTTGGTGTCAATAATCCACAAAATGCTGCTAAGGCGTGATAGCGATGTTTTTCCTCACGCTCTTGGTCGCGGCGGCTCGCAAACGGACCTTAGCAATGGTTTCGAGGCCCGCAAACGTGCGGGGCGATGATCGGGTCAGCGAGCCCTCAGCGGCAGCAGCGCAATGGATTTCCGAGTGCTCTTCGGCTGCGGCGGCTCGCAAACGGGCGATAGCGATGGTTCCCAGGTCCGCAAACGTGCGGGGTGATGATCGGGTCAGCGGGCACTCAGCGGCAGCAGCGCGATGGATTTCCGAGCGCTCTTCGGCTGCGGCGGCTCGCAAACGGACGATAGCGACAAAAATGGCGATCTGTAAGCGTGTGGTGCGATGATTTGGTCAGCGAGCACCCAGCGGCAGCAGTGCGACGGATTTATTGACGCTCCTCGGCTGCGGCGGCTCGCTAACCGGCTTTAGCGACGAAATGAAGTCTACTGGGCCTGAGACTTCAGTCAGGAGGCTAGTTCTCTCTCTAGCCCTTGGGTGATTGCAGGTTCAAGATTAAAAGTTCTCTTACAGCTCCTTTTCCCTCTTCTTTCCAGTCCAATGACAACTACTGCAGGCCAATCCAGGGAACAGCACACAACACAACGACAGTCCTCTCCTGCAGCTTCCTTCAGTTCCACGGACAGAGGTTGGTCTTGAGATCCAGGGGCAATACAATTTGTAGGGGTTTGAGCACAGATATTTATACCCCAAAAGTCTTTGTTCTTAGAAGCTACATGTCACTGAACCCAGCCAGAACCAGTTCTGCTCAGTCCTGGAGCACTTTGTTTACCAGGCTGCATCCTTCCTTTCAGAAAGAAGGGGTCTGCTATCAGACGCACAGTAGAAGGTGGAGCCAGCATTCACCTTGCCATGCACAGCCCTATTCAGGTCAAGGAACTACCCCTCCCCATACTCGAAATGCAGATCTCTCTATTCAACCCAGGTCTGACTCAGCCTGCCCTGTCCCTCCAAAACCAGACAGCCAATACACATAACAGCAGAGCACAGTGGAAGGCTTAGGCAAGAAAATACCTACTTTCTAAAAGTGGTATTTTCAAACACAGAATATAAAAATATGCTTCACTAAAAGATGTATTTTAATATTCTGAGCTCAGGCATACTAAATTCGTTTTTCTACCATGTTCCTGGGGTCAGTTAGGACTATAGCATGTAATAGTCAAACTGCCCATTCTGGCCTATGAGGTACAGGTGGCCTTACAGTAGTGAAAAACGAAATTGGGTGTAATTCACTACCAGGACATGCTACACACACCAAGGCATGTCCTACCTTACACATACAATGCACCCTACCATAGGGGTTACTTACATGATGCCAAGGGAAGGTTCAGGGGCTGGGAAGTGGGGGCACTTCACAGCCAAGATGGCAGTTCTGGGCTGCACACAGACTCTGCAGGGGCAGGTCTGAGACACAATTTGCAAGCTGCTTCTGTGGGTGGCACAACCCAGTGCTGCAGGCCCACCAGCAGCATTTTGGTTCACTAGCCCTGGGCACACACAGGCCACATTACTAGGGACTAACAGGTAGACCAAAAAAGCCAATCAGGGATACATCAAGTCATATGTCATCTTTACACAGGGAGCATCCGCGCTGCGGCACTGAATGGCAGTGGTGCAGCGCCCAGAGCATCTATCACCAGAAAAAACAGAGGAGGCACAGCAAAAAAATGGAAGGGAGACTCACGCCAATGGTGCCAGGTCTAACACGTGTCCCCCCAGCTGAAATGTGGGGAGAACTACTCATCCCCTGGGAAGTTCTCATCACTAAGGCGGAAAAATCTGGACAGACCGTCAGCATTGGCGTGCTCTGTACCAGGGCGGTGTTCCACCGTAAAGTCCATCCCCTGTAGGGAAATGGACCACCTCAACAACTTGGGATTCTCACCCCTCATTTGCATCAACCATCTGAGGGGCCTGTGGTCTGTCTGAACCCGGAAGTGAGTCCCAAACAGGTATGGTCTCAGCTTCTTCAGCGCCCAGACCACAGCAAATGTTTCCCGCTCAATTGCACTCCACCTCTGTTCCCGTGGCAGTAACCTCCTACTGATGAAGGCTACAGGTTGGTCTAGTCCCTCCTCATTGATCTGTGACAGAACAGCCCCCACCCCATGCTCTGAAGCGTCTGTTTGGACAATAAATTCTTTAGCAAAGTTGGGTGCCTGGAGTACGGGCGCTGTACACATGGCAGTTTTGAGGGCATCGAAAGCTTTTTGACAGGTGTCAGTCCAGTTCACAATCTTTGGCTGCTTTTTGGAAGTCAGCTCAGTCAAGGGTGCAACAATGTTGCCATACCCCTTGACAAACCTCCTGTAGTACCCTGTGAGTCCTAAGAAGGCCCTCACCTGCGTCTGGGTCCTTGGGGGCTCCCAAGCCAGGATGGTCTCAATCTTGGGCTGCAGGGGTGCCACCTGGCCACTCCCCACTTGGTGTCCTAGGTACACCACAGAACCCTGCCCAAACTGGCACTTATTGGCCTTGATTGTGAGGCCTGCTCTGCGCAGCGCCATCAACACTTCCCAGAGGTGGCGCAAGTGGTCCTCCCAGGAGGAACTGAACACTGCAATGTCGTCCAGGTAGGCGGCACTGAAATCCTCCAGCCCAGCCAACACCTGGTTGACCAACCTCTGGAAGGTGGTAGGGGCATTCTTCATCCCAAAGGGCATCACACGGAACTGGTAGTTCCCATCTGGTGTGGAGAATGCGGACCTCTCCTTTGCCCCATCGGTCAAGGCGATCTTCCAGTACCCAGACGTCAGATCAAACGTGCTGAGGTACCGGGCAGCCCCTAGCCGATCAATGAGCTCATCTGCTCTGGGGATGGGGTGCGCGTCGGTCCTTGTAACCGAATTGAGACCTCGGTAGTCCACACAGAACCTTAGTTAAGGGGCCTCACCAGGCGTGGCAGCTTTCGGTACCAAGACCACTGGGCTGGACCAAGGGCTGCTAGAGGACTCAATCACCCCTAGGGCAAACATTTTGGAGACTTCCTCCTTAATGCAGGCCCTGACCCTGTCAGACACCCGGTAAGCCTTATGCTTGACAGGGGGCTGTCCCCGGTGTCTACCTCATGGACGCACCAGTCAGTGACACCAGGCACTAGGGAAAACAAATCTGAGAATTGTCCCAACAGCTGGTGACAATCTCTCTGCTGCTCAGGGGTCAGTGTGGTGGAGAGGACCACACCCTCAACTGACCCATCCTTCTCTTCTGCGCACAGGAGGTCAGGAAGAGGCTCACTCTCCTCCTCCATTCCAGCATCTGTGGCAAGCAACATGCCCACTTCAGACCTCGCAAAGTGGGGCTTCAGGCGGTTCACATGCAGGACCCGCAAAGGGTTCCTGGGCGACTTAAAGTCCACCAAGTAGGTAACTTGACTTTTGCGCTCCACCACCTCAAATGGACCGGTCCACTTATCTTGGAGCGCGCAGGGCTCCACTGGGGCCAGTACCCAAACCTTCTGACCAGGTTGAAACTCGACCAGAGTGGCATTCTGGTCGTGCCAACATTTCATCTCCTCCTGGCTGGCTTCCAGATTTGCCTCAGCAATCTTTCTGAAACGCCGAGTCTGGTTCCTGAAGGCCAAGATGTAGCTAAATACGTCTTGGGGAGGTTTCCTGGGAGATTGCTCCCAGCCTTCCCTGACCAGACTCAGAGGCCCTCTGACCGGGTGACCATAGAGTAGTTCAAAGGGGCTGAACCCTAAGGACTTCTGGGGCACCTCACAGTAGGCGAACAACAGGCATGGCAAGAGGACGTCCCACTTACGCCTCAGGGGCTCCTTTAGGCCCATAATCATACCTTTCAAGGTTCGGTTGAACCTTTCAACCAGGCCATTTCCTTGGGGGTGGTAAGGAGTGGTGAACTTATAGGTTACCCCACACTCCTCCCACAGAGACTTCATGTACTGGGAGATGAAGTTGGTCCCCCTGTCAGACACCACCTCTCGGGGGAACCCCACACGGGAGAAGATCCCCATCAGTGCACGTCCCACCACAGGGGCCGTCACTGTCCGGAGCGGGATGGCTTCAGGGTACCGGGTGGCATGGTCCACCAAGACCAGGGTGTACCTGTTGCCCATGGCTGTCTTGGGGTCCAGAGGCCCCACAATGTCAATTCCCACTCGCTCGAATGGGGTACTCACAACTGGAAAGGGCTGGAGTGGGGCCTTGATCTTCCCCCCACTCTTCCCACTTCCTGGCAAGTCTCACAGGTCCTGCAATAAGTATCTGTACTTTTGCGCATCTGGGGCCAATAGAAGTGGGTGACCAGTCTCTCAAAGGTCTTGGTCTGCCCCAGATGTCCTGCCAACGGAATGTTATGAGCCAACCCCAGTAGGAAGGCTCTGAAGCACTCGGGTACCACCAGCACACGGGCCGACCCCGGCTCAGCAGCCTTAGGCTCACTATACAGGAGACTGTTCTCCCAATAGATCAGATGCGAACCAGACACATCACCTGCTGCCTGGGCTGCAGCCTGACGCCGCATACCCTCAAGAGAAGGGCAAATTTTCTGCTGTTCACAAAAGTCCTCCCTGGTGGGCCCCCCCTCCTGCTGCCAATGGGTCAGCTCAGGCAGGTCCCCCAGGTTGGTGCTTTGTTCCCCGATAGGCTCTAGGGCATCCCCCTTAAGTAAGTCTGCTCCTTCCTAGGCCGTGGGAACTAAGGGGGCTGGTTTCCCGCGCCCCTGCTCCTTCTCTCTAAGGCAGGGATCTGGGCCATATTTTCAGGCTCCAGACTTTCCTCAACACCCTTTTTGGCTGCCATGGACCGAGTGGTGGCACACGCCCATTCAGGCAGACCCAGCATTTCCAAGTGAGAACTCCTCTCCACCGTAGCCCACGGGGAGTTCTCCAAATCGTTGCCCAACAGACAGTCTACAGGCATGGCGGGCCTCACAGCTACCTGAAGAGTTCCTGAGACCCCCCACTCGAAGGGAACCTGAGCCACCTCACATTGGCTCTCTGAGTTGTCGGCTGACACTACTGGGCAGAATGCATGGGGAATAATCTGCTCTTGGGACACCAACCGGGAGCTGACAGCAGTTATACTGGCTCCTGTGTCCCTAAGAGCCTCCACTTTATGGCCATTGATGGTCACCCACTGCCTGTATTTCTTAGTGTTGTCAGGCAGTGTAGGTTTAGGGACCATCTCGCAGTCTCCTAGGGAGACAAGGGTTAACTGTACAGGGTCCCACCCCTCTTGGGCATCCATCTCTTCTCCTTCCAAGGCTACACTAGCCATCTGGCGGGGTGGTGCACGGGGGTTGCGGCAGTAGCCCTCTGAGGACACTGGGGATCAAAGGACCGGTGGCCCACTTGGCCACAATGATAACAAGTCGGGGGCCCCCTGTGAACAGGCCTACCTGTCGGGGGCATGGGCTTCCTTTCTTGGGGAGGCTGGGACACCACTGCTTGGTACCCTTGGGCATTACTTTGGGGCCCTCTGCGGAACTCCCTTGGTTGACCCCTGTCCCCCCCACTTCTCTGCTGGGGACCCTGCCCACCTCTGGCGAAGTCTCCCATTGGACCCTTGCGAACCCTGGTGCTGACCCAGCGGTCTGCCTCCTCAGCAAGCTTCCTAGGTTTAGTCAGCCTGCAATCAATGAGGTGCTGGCGTAGCTCAGGAAAACAGTTATCAGATAGATGCTCCCATGCAATCAAATCATATAGTTGCTCCAAAGTTTCTACTTGGCTACCTTTTACCCAGCGTTCCATTGCTCTGCAAAAAAAAGACACATATTCAACACACGTGGTACCTTCCAACTTCTTACAGGACCTAAACCTCTCTCTGTACATCTCAGGGGTCAACCCATAGCGGGTCATCAGCGCTTCTTTCATGGGTTCATAAACCATTCTCTTTTCTGGGGGCAGATCCAACAAGGTGTCTCTCCCCTCACTCACAAACCGTCCCCACAACCCCGCTCCCCAATCCTTCTCAGGGACCCGGTGGGACACCATGGCTATTTCATAAGCAGCAAACCATTGCCCAATATCCTCACTCTTGTGGAAATCTTTAATAACTTCTTTAGGAATGTATACTCTGCTCTCGGTCTGTACTACTGGTATGCTGCCACCAGAGGGACTGGAGGTCTCTCCACTCTTTTCCTTAATCTCCAGCTCCCTCAATGCTCTCTCATGCTCAAGCTTCATTTTCATCATTTCAAACTCTACTTTCTTGTTCTCAGCTTCTAGCTTCCTGTTCTCGAGGTCTCTCTCCCTCTGATCTTCTAGTTGCATCTTAGCCATCTCCATATTATGGCGTCTCTCTCTTTCCCTGTCCTCCATCTCCTCTGGGGACAGACCCCTCGCCGACACACTCGTGCCCGGGCTGGAAAGCACTTTATCACCTACTACATCAATCACTTCATCCACATTCTCTCCCTCCACCACAGGCTCTCCCATATTCCTAGGGGCATCCCTGTCTGTTAGCCAGGCCTTCAGTGCCTTGCAAAACTCTTCTTTCCTGGTGAAACCTGTGGTAGGCACTGTAAATTTCTCGCAAAAAAATTTGAGCTCCTTGGAAGTGTAGGTATCTATCTTCTCCTCTTCCCAGGAGTACTCTTCTGGGTCAACGGCTCTGGGCTTGGCCATTGTATCAATAACTGGCACTCTTATAAAATAGACTAAAAAAAAAATCCTCAAATATGTATGTGGTACGTTATGGTCTGCACTCACTAGTAGTGTACACTATAATTACTGTATGCGGCCACAAACGCAAGTCCAGATCTCCACCGCTGACCACCAATGTTAGAAATGGGGGTCTCTGGTTGGCAGTGGATGGCCACGGTCCAAGCAGGGACCCGTCTTTCTAAGTCAGGGTGAAGGGCTGCACCCCTTTGACAACCCCTGCTCCACCCTGTGGTAACGTAGCACGAGCAGTTAGGCTAATCTCCGAGGCAGTGTGTTAAGCATTTATGACCATACACAGTAATACAGTGCGGAACACTACAAAGGGACACAACACAGGTAGTTATCAAAAATAGTTATCTTTATATATAGGTTTATCACAAGACCAAATAACGAGAAAGCCACAATACTGTACAAAAATAATACTCTCTTGATGCTGCAAAAATAGTTCAAATGGGGAATGCAAAGTTCAGGGCGGGGGTCTCGGCGACCCTTTTACTCACAGTTCCTGGATGTTGGTGTCAATAATCCACAAAATGCTGCTAAGGCGTGATAGCGATGTTTTCCTCACGCTCTTGGTCGCGGCGGCTCGCAAACGGACCTTAGCAATGGTTTCGAGGCCCGCAAACGTGCGGGGCGATGATCGGGTCAGCGAGCCCTCAGCGGCAGCAGCGCGATGGATTTCCGAGTGCTCTTCGGCTGCGGCGGCTCGCAAACGGGCGATAGCGATGGTTCCCAGGTCCGCAAACGTGCGGGGTGATGATCGGGTCAGCGGGCACTCAGCGGCAGCAGCGCGATGGATTTCCGAGCGCTCTTCGGCTGCGGCGGCTCGCAAACGGACGATAGCGACAAAAATGGCGATCTGTAAGCGTGTGGTGCGATGATTTGGTCAGCGAGCACCCAGCGGCAGCAGTGCGACGGATTTATTGACGCTCCTCGGCTGCGGCGGCTCGCTAACCGGCTTTAGCGACGAAATGAAGTCTACTGGGCCTGAGACTTCAGTCAGGAGGCTAGTTCTCTCTCTAGCCCTTGGGTGATTGCAGGTTCAAGATTAAAAAGTTCTCTTACAGCTCCTTTTCCCTCTTCTTTCCAGTCCAATGACAACTACTGCAGGCCAATCCAGGGAACAGCATACAACACAACGACAGTCCTCTCCTGCAGCTTCCTTCAGTTCCACGGACAGAGGTTGGTCTTGAGATCCAGGGGCAATACAATTTGTAGGGGTTTGAGCACAGATATTTATACCCCAAAAGTCTTTGTTCTTAGAAGCTACATGTCACTGAACCCAGCCAGAACCAGTTCTGCTCAGTCCTGGAGCACTTTGTTTACCAGGCTGCATCCTTCCTTTCAGAAAGAAGGGGTCTGCTATCAGACGCACAGTAGGAGGTGGAGCCAGCATTCACCTTGCCATGCACAGCCCTATTCAGGTCAAGGAACTACCCCTCCCCATACTCGAAATGCAGATCTCTCTATTCAACCCAGGTCTGACTCAGCCTGCCCTGTCCCTCCAAAACCAGACAGCCAATACACATAACAGCAGAGCACAGTGGAAGGCTTAGGCAAGAAAATACCTACTTTCTAAAAGTGGTATTTTCAAACACAGAATATAAAAATATGCTTCACTAAAAGATGTATTTTAATATTCTGAGCTCAGGCATACTAAATTCGTTTTTCTACCATGTTCCTGGGGTCAGTTAGGACTATAGCATGTAATAGTCAAACTGCCCATTCTGGCCTATGAGGTACAGGTGGCCTTACAGTAGTGAAAAACGAAATTGGGTGTAATTCACTACCAGGACATGCTACACACACCAAGGCATGTCCTACCTTACACATACAATGCACCCTACCATAGGGGTTACTTACATGATGCCAAGGGAAGGTTCAGGGGCTGGGAAGTGGGGGCACTTCACAGCCAAGATGGCAGTTCTGGGCTGCACACAGACTCTGCAGGGGCAGGTCTGAGACACAATTTGCAAGCTGCTTCTGTGGGTGGCACAACCCAGTGCTGCAGGCCCACCAGCAGCATTTTGGTTCACTAGCCCTGGGCACACACAGGCCACATTACTAGGGACTAACAGGTAGACCAAATAAGCCAATCAGGGATACATCAAGTCATATGTCATCTTTACACAGGGAGCATCCGCGCTGCGGCACTGAATGGCAGTGGCGCAGCGCCCAGAGCATCTATCACCAGAAAAAACAGAGGAGGCACAGCAAAAAAATGGAAGGGAGACTCACGCCAATGGTGCCAGGTCTAACACGTGTCCCCCCCAGCTGAAATGTGGGGAGAACTACTCATCCCCTGGGAAGTTCTCATCACTAAGGCGGAAAAATCTGGACAGACCGTCAGCATTGGCGTGCTCTGTACCAGGGCGGTGTTCCACCGTAAAGTCCATCCCCTGTAGGGAAATGGACCACCTCAACAACTTGGGATTCTCACCCCTCATTTGCATCAACCATCTGAGGGGCCTGTGGTCTGTCTGAACCCGGAAGTGAGTCCCAAACAGGTATGGTCTCAGCTTCTTCAGCGCCCAGACCACAGCAAATGTTTCCCGCTCAATTGCACTCCACCTCTGTTCCCGTGGCAGTAACCTCCTACTGATGAAGGCTACAGGTTGGTCTAGTCCCTCCTCATTGATCTGTGACAGAACAGCCCCCACCCCATGCTCTGAAGCGTCTGTTTGGACAATAAATTCTTTAGCAAAGTTGGGTGCCTGGCGTACGGGCGCTGTACACATGGCAGTTTTGAGGGCATCGAAAGCTTTTTGACAGGTGTCAGTCCAGTTCACAATCTTTGGCTGCTTTTTGGAAGTCAGCTCAGTCAAGGGTGCAACAATGTTGCCATACCCCTTGACAAACCTCCTGTAGTACCCTGTGAGTCCTAAGAAGGCCCTCACCTGCGTCTGGGTCCTTGGGGGCTCCCAAGCCAGGATGGTCTCAATCTTGGGCTGCAGGGGTGCCACCTGGCCACTCCCCACTTGGTGTCCTAGGTACACCACAGAACCCTGCCCAAACTGGCACTTATTGGCCTTGATTGTGAGGCCTGCTCTGCGCAGCGCCATCAACACTTCCCAGAGGTGGCGCAAGTGGTCCTCCCAGGAGGAACTGAACACTGCAATGTCGTCCAGGTAGGCGGCACTGAAATCCTCCAGCCCAGCCAACACCTGGTTGACCAACCTCTGGAAGGTGGTAGGGGCATTCTTCATCCCAAAGGGCATCACACGGAACTGGTAGTTCCCATCTGGTGTGGAGAATGCGGACCTCTCCTTTGCCCCATCGGTCAAGGCGATCTTCCAGTACCCAGACGTCAGATCAAACGTGCTGAGGTACCGGGCAGCCCCTAGCCGATCAATGAGCTCATCTGCTCTGGGGATGGGGTGCGCGTCGGTCCTTGTAACCGAATTGAGACCTCGGTAGTCCACACAGAACCTTAGTTAAGGGCCTCACCAGGCGTGGCAGCTTTCGGTACCAAGACCACTGGGCTGGACCAAGGGCTGCTAGAGGACTCAATCACCCCTAGGGCAAACATTTTGGAGACTTCCTCCTTAATGCAGGCCCTGACCCTGTCAGACACCCGGTAAGCCTTATGCTTGACAGGGGGCTGTCCCCGGTGTCTACCTCATGGACGCACCAGTCAGTGACACCAGGCACTAGGGAAAACAAATCTGAGAATTGTCCCAACAGCTGGTGACAATCTCTCTGCTGCTCAGGGGTCAGTGTGGTGGAGAGGACCACACCCTCAACTGACCCATCCTTCTCTTCTGCGCACAGGAGGTCAGGAAGAGGCTCACTCTCCTCCTCCATTCCAGCATCTGTGGCAAGCAACATGCCCACTTCAGACCTCGCAAAGTGGGGCTTCAGGCGGTTCACATGCAGGACCCGCAAAGGGTTCCTGGGCGACTTAAAGTCCACCAAGTAGGTAACTTGACTTTTGCGCTCCACCACCTCAAATGGACCGGTCCACTTATCTTGGAGCGCGCAGGGCTCCACTGGGGCCAGTACCCAAACCTTCTGACCAGGTTGAAACTCGACCAGAGTGGCATTCTGGTCGTGCCAACATTTCATCTCCTCCTGGCTGGCTTCCAGATTTGCCTCAGCAATCTTTCTGAAACGCCGAGTCTGGTTCCTGAAGGCCAAGATGTAGCTAAATACGTCTTGGGGAGGTTTCCTGGGAGATTGCTCCCAGCCTTCCCTGACCAGACTCAGAGGCCCTCTGACCGGGTGACCATAGAGTAGTTCAAAGGGGCTGAACCCTAAGGACTTCTGGGGCACCTCACAGTAGGCGAACAACAGGCATGGCAAGAGGACGTCCCACTTACGCCTCAGGGGCTCCTCTAGGCCCATAATCATACCTTTCAAGGTTCGGTTGAACCTTTCAACCAGGCCATTTCCTTGGGGGTGGTAAGGAGTGGTGAACTTATAGGTTACCCCACACTCCTCCCACAGAGACTTCATGTACTGGGAGATGAAGTTGGTCCCCCTGTCAGACACCACCTCTCGGGGGAACCCCACACGGGAGAAGATCCCCATCAGTGCACGTCCCACCACAGGGGCCGTCACTGTCCGGAGCGGGATGGCTTCAGGGTACCGGGTGGCATGGTCCACCAAGACCAGGGTGTACCTGTTGCCCATGGCTGTCTTGGGGTCCAGAGGCCCCACAATGTCAATTCCCACTCGCTCGAATGGGGTACTCACAACTGGAAAGGGCTGGAGTGGGGCCTTGATCTTCCCCCACTCTTCCCACTTCCTGGCAAGTCTCACAGGTCCTGCAATAAGTATCTGTACTTTTGCGCATCTGGGGCCAATAGAAGTGGGTGACCAGTCTCTCAAAGGTCTTGGTCTGCCCCAGATGTCCTGCCAACGGAATGTTATGAGCCAACCCCAGTAGGAAGGCTCTGAAGCACTCGGGTACCACCAGCACACGGGCCGACCCCGGCTCAGCAGCCTTAGGCTCACTATACAGGAGACTGTTCTCCCAATAGATCAGATGCGAACCAGACACATCACCTGCTGCCTGGGCTGCAGCCTGACGCCGCATACCCTCAAGAGAAGGGCAAATTTTCTGCTGTTCACAAAAGTCCTCCCTGGTGGGCCCCCCTCCTGCTGCCAATGGGTCAGCTCAGGCAGGTCCCCCAGGTTGGTGCTTTGTTCCCCGATAGGCTCTAGGGCATCCCCCTTAAGTAAGTCTGCTCCTTCCTAGGCCGTGGGAACTAAGGGGGCTGGTTTCCCGCGCCCCCTGCTCCTTCTCTCTAAGGCAGGGATCTGGGCCATATTTTCAGGCTCCAGACTTTCCTCAACACCCTTTTTGGCTGCCATGGACCGAGTGGTGGCACACGCCCATTCAGGCAGACCCAGCATTTCCAAGTGAGAACTCCTCTCCACCGTAGCCCACGGGGAGTTCTCCAAATCGTTGCCCAACAGACAGTCTACAGGCATGGCGGGCCTCACAGCTACCTGAAGAGTTCCTGAGACCCCCACTCGAAGGGAACCTGAGCCACCTCACATTGGCTCTCTGAGTTGTCGGCTGACACTACTGGGCAGAATGCATGGGGAATAATCTGCTCTTGGGACACCAACCGGGAGCTGACAGCAGTTATACTGGCTCCTGTGTCCCTAAGAGCCTCCACTTTATGGCCATTGATGGTCACCCACTGCCTGTATTTCTTAGTGTTGTCAGGCAGTGTAGGTTTAGGGACCATCTCGCAGTCTCCTAGGGAGACAAGGGTTAACTGTACAGGGTCCCACCCCTCTTGGGCATCCATCTCTTCTCCTTCCAAGGCTACACTAGCCATCTGGCGGGGTGGTGCACGGGGGTTGCGGCAGTAGCCCTCTGAGGACACTGGGGATCAAAGGACCGGTGGCCCACTTGGCCACAATGATAACAAGTCGGGGCCCCCTGTGAACAGGCCTACCTGTCGGGGGCATGGGCTTCCTTTCTTGGGGAGGCTGGGACACCACTGCTTGGTACCCTTGGGCATTACTTTGGGGCCCTCTGCGGAACTCCCTTGGTTGACCCCTGTCCCCCCCACTTCTCTGCTGGGGACCCTGCCCACCTCTGGCAAAGTCTCCCATTGGACCCTTGCGAACCCTGGTGCTGACCCAGCGGTCTGCCTCCTCAGCAAGCTTCCTAGGTTTAGTCAGCCTGCAATCAATGAGGTGCTGGCGTAGCTCAGGAAAACAGTTATCAGATAGATGCTCCCATGCAATCAAATCATATAGTTGCTCCAAAGTTTCTACTTGGCTACCTTTTACCCAGCGTTCCATTGCTCTGCAAAAAAAAGACACATATTCAACACACGTGGTACCTTCCAACTTCTTACAGGACCTAAACCTCTCTCTGTACATCTCAGGGGTCAACCCATAGCGGGTCATCAGCGCTTCTTTCATGGGTTCATAAACCATTCTCTTTTCTGGGGGCAGATCCAACAAGGTGTCTCTCCCCTCACTCACAAACCGTCCCCACAACCCCGCTCCCTAATCCTTCTCAGGGACCCGGTGGGACACCATGGCTATTTCATAAGCAGCAAACCATTGCCCAATATCCTCACTCTTGTGGAAATCTTTAATAACTTCTTTAGGAATGTATACTCTGCTCTCGGTCTGTACTACTGGTATGCTGCCACCAGAGGGACTGGAGGTCTCTCCACTCTTTTCCTTAATCTCCAGCTCCCTCAATGCTCTCTCATGCTCAAGCTTCATTTTCATCATTTCAAACTCTACTTTCTTGTTCTCAGCTTCTAGCTTCCTGTTCTCGAGGTCTCTCTCCCTCTGATCTTCTAGTTGCATCTTAGCCATCTCCATATTATGGCGTCTCTCTCTTTCCCTGTCCTCCATCTCCTCTGGGGACAGACCCCTCGCCGACACACTCGTGCCCGGGCTGGAAAGCACTTTATCACCTACTACATCAATCACTTCATCCACATTCTCTCCCTCCACCACAGGCTCTCCCATATTCCTAGGGGCATCCCTGTCTGTTAGCCAGGCCTTCAGTGCCTTGCAAAACTCTTCTTTCCTGGTGAAACCTGTGGTAGGCACTGTAAATTTCTCGCAAAAAAATTTGAGCTCCTTGGAAGTGTAGGTATCTATCTTCTCCTCTTCCCAGGAGTACTCTTCTGGGTCAACGGCTCTGGGCTTGGCCATTGTATCAATAACTGGCACTCTTATAAAATAGACAACAAAAAAATCCTCAAATATGTATGTGGTACGTTATGGTCTGCACTCACTAGTAGTGTACACTATAATTACTGTATGCGGTCACAAACGCAAGTCCAGATCTCCACCGCTGACCACCAATGTTAGAAATGGGGGTCTCTGGTTGGCAGTGGATGGCCACGGTCCAAGCAGGGACCCGTCTTTCTAAGTCAGGGTGAAGGGCTGCACCCCTTTGACAACCCCTGCTCCACCCTGTGGTAACGTAGCACGAGCAGTTAGGCTAATCTCCGAGGCAGTGTGTTAAGCATTTATGACCATACACAGTAATACAGTGCGGAACACTACAAAGGGACACAACACAGGTAGTTATCAAAAATAGTTATCTTTATATATAGGTTTATCACAAGACCAAATAACGAGAAAGCCACAATACTGTACAAAAATAATACTCTCTTGATGCTGCAAAAATAGTTCAAATGGGGAATGCAAAGTTCAGGGCGGGGGTCTCGGCGACCCTTTTACTCACAGTTCCTGGATGTTAGTGTCAATAATCCACAAAATGCCGCTAAGGCGTGATAGCGATGTTTTTCCTCACGCTCTTGGTCGCGGCGGCTCGCAAACGGACCTTAGCAATGGTTTCGAGGCCCGCAAACGTGCGGGGCGATGATCGGGTCAGCGAGCCCTCAGTGGCAGCAGCGCGATGGATTTCCGAGTGCTCTTCGGCTGCGGCGGCTCGCAAACGGGCGATAGCGATGGTTCCCAGGTCCGCAAACGTGCGGGGTGATGATCGGGTCAGCGGGCACTCAGCGGCAGCAGCGCGATGGATTTCCGAGCGCTCTTCGGCTGCGGCGGCTCGCAAACGGACGATAGCGACAAAAATGGCGATCTGTAAGCGTGTGGTGCGATGATTTGGTCAGCGAGCACCCAGCGGCAGCAGTGCGACTGATTTATTGACGCTCCTCAGCTGCGGCGGCTCGCTAACCGGCTTTAGCGACAAAATGAAGTCTACTGGGCCTGAGACTTCAGTCAGGAGGCTAGTTCTCTCTCTAGCCCTTGGGTGATTGCAGGTTCAAGATTAAAAAGTTCTCTTACAGCTCCTTTTCCCTCTTCTTTCCAGTCCAATGACAACTACTGCAGGCCAATCCAGGGAACAGCACACAACACAAGGAAAGTCCTCTCCTGCAGCTTCCTTCAGTTCCACGGACAGAGGTTGGTCTTGAGATCCAGGGGCAATACAATTTGTAGGGGTTTGAGCACAGATATTTATACCCCAAAAGTCTTTGTTCTTAGAAGCTACATGTCACTGAACCCAGCCAGAACCAGTTCTGCTCAGTCCTGGAGCACTTTGTTTACCAGGCTGCATCCTTCCTTTCAGAAAGAAGGGGTCTGCTATCAGACGCACAGTAGGAGGTGGAGCCAGCATTCACCTTGCCATGCACAGCCCTATTCAGGTCAAGGAACTACCCCTCCCCATACTCGAAATGCAGATCTCTCTATTCAACCCAGGTCTGACTCAGCCTGCCCTGTCCCTCCAAAACCAGACAGCCAATACACATAACAGCAGAGCACAGTGGAAGGCTTAGGCAAGAAAATACCTACTTTCTAAAAGTGGTATTTTCAAACACAGAATATAAAAATATGCTTCACTAAAAGATGTATTTTAATATTCTGAGCTCAGGCATACTAAATTCGTTTTTCTACCATGTTCCTGGGGTCAGTTAGGACTATAGCATGTAATAGTCAAACTGCCCATTCTGGCCTATGAGGAACAGGTAGCCTTACAGTAGTGAAAAACGAAATTGGGTGTAATTCACTACCAGGACATGCTACACACACCAAGGCATGTCCTACCTTACACATACAATGCACCCTACCATAGGGGTGACTTACATGATGCCAAGGGAAGGTTCAGGGGCTGGGAAGTGGGGGCACTTCACAGCCAAGATGGCAGTTCTAGGCTGCACACAGACTCTGCAGGGGCAGGTCTGAGACACAATTTACAAGCTGCTTCTGTGGGTGGCACAACCCAGTGCTGCAGGCCCACCAGCAGCATTTTGGTTCACTAGCCCTGGGCACACACAGGCCACATTACTAGGGACTAACAGGTAGACCAAATAAGCCAATCAGGGATACATCAATTCATATGTCATCTTTACACAGGGAGCATCCGCGCTGCGGCACTGAATGGCAGTGGCGCAGCGCCCAGAGCATCTATCACCAGAAAAAACAGAGGAGGCACAGCAAACAAATGGAAGGGAGACTCACGCCAATGGTGCCAGGTCTAACACCTGTTGATACTTTTTCATCACATCACTTGACGGGGCACCTGTCTTTGGGTCTCTAGGATACTCCTCACTTGGCCAATCAACTGTTATTTTACAATCTGTCCATAAATCGGCAGGTACCACTATGTCGAATAAACCATCCAAGTCCTTCAACAATACTTTTGACACCTTCACAAACCTCTCAACCTGCTTATACCATTCAATTGGCTTTTCTCTCAACTTTGGAAAGTCATTCGTAAATGACAAAATATCCTGTCTGCTCCATGGGACATGCACATATCCCCCTCCTGGAACTTCTCGCATCGGGTACATTTGATCTGCTTTCCCTGTTTCCTTCATTAAATATTCAGAAGCTGCTCTACTATATCGTGCTTCCTCCTTTTTCTTTGTCCATCTAGCTTTCCATTTATCTAGGTCTCCCCATTTCTGTAAGACTGTCATTAATTCTTTTATTTGTAATTTTCTACCAGAGGCGTTCATGTTTTCTAAATCTTTGTCCGAAAAATCTGCTCTATAGGGTTTCTGTAATAACTTGGACTTCCCTATTTCAATTCCCAGCTGCAAAGCTAAATCTGATAATTTTTCATGGAATATTTTTACATTTCTTGTTATACTTCTACACACGAACAACAGTTCTTCTTCATCATACGTATTTAGACGGTCTATTCCTACATTTCCTGCTATCATTTCTTCTAATTCGACCTTTAGTTTATAAATGTCCGTGATCTTTGGGGGTGTACATTGTTTGTCTGATCCTTGTGCCCACCTTTCTAAATCTTCTGCAGTAACTACTGTGCCACTTTTTGTTCCTGATGAGGTTATTATGTTTATATCTTTTGAACAACCAGGTGTAGCTCTTCTAGGAGTATTATTTACAGATTCTCGAATGGGTAAGTCCATTAATGAAATTATAGACTCACAATCACTAAAATGATTCTCAACCATTACTACTGCTTCAGGTTTCGGAATGTTCACAGGAGTAGGCGCAACTAGCGGCTGAGGATAGTTTACCTTATCACTATATAATGGAACTACTGGTCCAATTGTTACAGGTATGGTCAAAGAATCAGGTTGCACTTTTATCTGTGTTATTTTCCGTATTAATTCTGCTCTGGTTTTTTCTAGGGCTTCCTTTTCTTTTTCATGATGTGCCCTACTAGGTTTGGAATCATGTAATATTTGTGGTACCAATGGTGTTTTTAACGGTGGTGCACTTGGGGTGCATCCACTTGTCCCTTCCTGATATGGTGGCGGATTCTTTAATATTTCTTCCATAAATTCATCTTCCGAATCTCCGCACCTAGTCAAGAGTTTTGTCTTTTCTGTACATTTGCTCCCTAACAATTCTTCTGCTGTCAGTATTGGATATAATCTCTCTGTAAGCATCGCTCTTCTCCACTGTTTCATCTGACCGTCCCTTGACTCATTTTGGTACCTGGCGAAAAATCCCCGATAACCTCTATTACTTCTGGGTCGGTCACGTTCAAATGCCTCAGTTTCCCACTCTTCTAAGGCTTCATATTGAGTTAATCTGGGTCTGGGTTCTAAATCATTCATCCTTATCCTCAAATTTTGAAGAATTCTCCCATTAAAGGTACCATTTTCTGGAAATTTTAATACACCATCGTTTTTGGTATATTCTATCCAATTTTCTAACCATACACAAGTATGATAACCTCTCTCCATCATCATGAATGAAGCGGGTGTTTTAGCTGGTGGAATGATAATTCCTTCCCTAGTTTTGATTGGTTTATCCTTTTTGAAATAATTCTTAATCTTTTGTAGAAATGACATTTTTCTCTTCTCTCCGTACATTTTGGGCAAACCTCGATGTATAAAATTATATTCTGCAAAACCTAGGAATCTCCTATCCGGACGAGTTCCTATTAAAGTTGGTTCGCGTTTAAACATACAATTTCTTTTATCCAGTAGGATTTCTACTTCTATAGTAACGACCAATCAAATTCTATTTTACTTTTGTCTCTGAACCAATCCTAGCGCGGCTTTTCTGTGACGTTGATCTGTCAACCCCTCCTTTACAATCTGCGCTTTCCTGTCCCTTGCTGTTTCGACCAATCCCAGAGCGGCACCTGTGACGTCAGTACTACTCCTGACTACTGACCCCTCCTTTACAAGAGTCTTCCACGCCCGTGGTTTCAACCAATCCCAGCGCGGTGCTTTTTGACGTCAACTCCCTCTCCGGCAGCTGACCCTCCCTTTACAAATTCGTACGCAAAACTTTATTTTCTTTACGACTTTAATTAAAATTCAGTAACAACATAAAACATTCGCTATCGTGCCAGTTTCTCTAATTTGAAAAAGATAGTTTTCGTCCACACTAGTAAACCCTTTCCGTTTACTAAACATGCACTACGAGTAAAACCCCTTCCGTTTACTCCTCACTCGAGCATCAAAATACCTGTTACTTCTTCAATGTTACCCTTTCTAGGTGATATAACATCAAATTTTCACCAGCATATTCCTTTTGCTATTACTCACACGCATAGAGTCCCTAACAAGTACTGATAGCCCTACTTAACTTTTCAGTACTATTTCTGCCTGACAGATAACCTCACTGCAGTATGGCTTCCACTTACCACCCGCTATTCAATTTTGCTCCCCGGGGAATTCTGGACAACATAAAACAAAACTTTTAAACAATAACAGGCGTTAGTTCATAAAAATACAATTCTCATTACCCAATTAACAAAGTAGAATCCTAACCATCCTCTGCTAGCCAGAAAACTGATCCAGCGCGATACTAGCAACTAGCATTCATACATCAGATACACACTTGGGCCCATACATTCATACTATGCTAGTGATTTACGCTGGGGTGTCAGTTGTTACTCTTTATCAAAATTCCCTGCTACCAATTACCTTCTGATTGAAGAGTAATGACTTACCAATGGATCCTTGATAATTAGGAAGTTTAAAATGAGTGACATTCATTACAGTTCATAATCCTGAAATAATCACTGAGTCAGGAAGTTTTAAAATGTTTATCTAAAGAATTTTGCAGAGTAAATTACAAAATTGCATGATACTTAGTCGCATATCAAGGATGAAGCACAAGAAATCAATTATCGACTAATGACGGTCCCTCAGAAAAGGAGAAGATAGAGACAGCAGCGCAACTAAAAGGTTGCATATATTTACCTAAAGTGCAAGAACCAAACCCCTTGGCCAAGGAGTTGGAAAGATGGGACCCGGGAAGGATGAAAAGCAAGGCCTCTTCTAGGATCAGGACAGGACCGGTGACCTCTCTACCTACGACGCCTGCGTCGTTCCCCTCTCTGATACTCCGCTTCTCCTCGATTCTCCCGTGCCTTCCTTCTAATGGACTCCGCCGCCCCTCCTCAGGACCTCTCTGGACAGCGATTCAGTCTACAATCAATCAGCTTGTCGAGCAGCAAAGCCGGGTCTATGGACGCCTGTTCTCTCCTGTGCTAACTAATTAGCTAATTCTATATCTATTATACCCTTCTACGCCATGTACCTCCCATTAATGTTGCAAAAATATGGGACCACTACTTCTGATTGGACAGGGACAGGGGGTGGATTCTCACACCATATGAGTTTAATTCAATTTCTGAAGACCATTGTTTTAAAATACCGCCTATCAAATTTAATACATTTGCTTTATTTCCCACCCGTCTCACGACAAAATGTATACTTTCTTCGTATACAATGTTTCATTTTTAACAGGAACAACATGGGTACAGCATTGTCGGTCATAAGGTTGCGGCCTTGGACTTCGTCCAGGTTGACTTCATCCTTTCTCTTGGCAGACATGCAAGACGCATGCGCAGAATCATTGTCTCTCGAGTTTCAGTTCACTAACCCCAGGCCCAAGTTTACGAACTAATAAAAGTACAAGAAGAAAATATTAAAATCACAAAAAAATGTTTCACTGTATACCCACTCTCTCTACTCTATTCCCATTTACTTACAAATTCTATCACGCATTAATAGCGTTAAGAAAACGACATTTTAATTAGAACACGAGAGCAAGCTGTAGCATGTGAAAACATTAAGCAGCCATTTTAGAACACATTGCGCAGAAGCAGAATTTTCCCTCCAAGCAAAGAAAGACGTCACACCATGTGATATGGTTGAGACATGCGCAGTAGAGTTTTCCGCGCTTTATCGGCCATTTTAGAACAGACAAGCGTTACTTGTTAGTTAGAACAGATAGGCAAGCTTCCTAACTATTTATGTCGTGTATGCAAAGGTTAGTATAACAATACAAAGTTTAATATATTAATACTGTGAGGAGATTGCCTCCGAGCAAGTCTCATTTGTGAGTCATTGCTCCATCGTTCCGTAATGGGGTGTTTGCTACCATCGACGAGGCATTATGCGAAGAGCACACAGGGATGTTGGACAGGTTCACTTACTACCAATTGAGAGCAGCGTTGCGCGCTTTATATGAGTCCTTCCCTGTAGCACCACCAACATTCCAGGTGCTGGAGGACTTCCTGGCGAATCCTTCACCGCGAAAGCTCATCACCCGGCTCTACGCGGGCATGCAGCGTACCTCCCCAATATGTGTTCCCCCTGCGCAGTGTGAGTGGGAGAAGATTCTGGGGGGCCCGCTTGAGGATGGCACATGGGCTTACTGTTGCGCACAGCTGGAAAAAATGTCACCCAATTACAGATTGCGGCTGATTCACTTTAAATGTATTCATAGATTGTACAGGACCCCCGTTTGGCTGAACAGAGCTAGTCTGAGTGTGGATGCGAGGTGTGTGTGTTGCAGAGCCCCAGAGGCCTCCTTTATTCACCTAGCATGGGAGTGCCCGGCGGTGGCAAGGTACTGGGAACTTATTTTTGAGGTGCTGGCCCTGTTGACAAATGCTATAATTGAACGCTCCCCGTGGTGGCCCTGCTGGGGTATGTGCGTAGTGTAGCCGCTGAACACAGGAAACTAGTGGCCATGTTGTTGCTCTTAGCCAAAGGGTTTTGCCACAATCAGCTATCTGACTATTGGAAATTGATGCCTGCACAGTCTCAACCCAAAGACATATGGGCGTTACTGCTGCCTTACCTAAACTCCCTATCCCAGGACAGCAGAGATGATGCGGTGGCGGTGGCCTGGACGCTGCGCGCTAGCTAGACGTCACAGCCATGGCTAGATGGCAGTCTGGTTGAAGCTAGAAAACTTCAGCTTCAATTGGGCCAGAGAGGAACTGCCCCCCTATCTGAATCACCCCTCCCCGTTCTGTCTTTCTCTCTTTTGCTACATCTTTTTGCCTGTTTTGGTTGGCGTGGAACCCTGATTTATCTCTCGGGGGGACTGTTGCTATGGAATACTGAAGGCACTACAAGGAGATGGACATTCTGCTCCGACATAATACTCTGAACTGCGTAGCACCACTTCCCGAGATTACTCTGTTATTGTCAAGCTCTCCAGAAAATTTGTAAGGAGCTATAGTGTGGCTCCGTTTCTGCATTTCTGTAAATGTTCACTCTCTTAAAATAACAATAAAAAGAACTTAAAATCCATGCTAACGATTAGAAGTCAGTCAACTGAACCCCATTAGACTTGCGTTGCGCAACAACACAGTAAAAAACAAGATTAAGTAGCGTTCTTGTGCAGGCAAACCTGAGCTCTGTGTCTCAAAGTTCATTATTATTATGTAAATTTAGAGGTCTGCCAGTGTAGCTGCCAGAGCTGCCGACTTTGGAGCTGGTGAACCAGGTTCGAGTCTCGGTGTTGGCTCAACATCCTGTGATTCTGGGCAGATCACTTAATCTCCCTGTGCCTACCAAAAATGAATGTGTCCTTATGTAATGTAACTGGTGCTCATGTAAAGCGCTTCAATACCATCAGGTCGAGTTTGCGCTATATCAATCAATCAATCAATCAGGGGTTTATAAAGTGCGCTACTCACCCGTGAGGGTCTCAAGGCGCTGGGGGGAAGTGGGGGTTCCATCAGTCGAACAGCCAGGTCTTGAGGTTCTTCCTGAAGGTGTGCAGAGTGGGGGAGCGTCTGATGTTGACTGGGAACTCGTTCCAGGTTTTTGCTGCGACGTAGGAGAAGGCTCTTCCGCCTGCTCTGGTTCTGCGGATGCGTGGGGTCCCTGCCAAGGCGAGGTCGGTGGAGCGGAGGTTCCTTTTGGGTAGGTGGAAGGAGACTCTGTCGTTGAGGTATTTGGGTCCGATATTGTAGAGGGATTTGTAGGCGTGGGTGAGTAGCTTGAAGGTTACTCTCTTCTCGATGGGGTGCCAGTGGAGGTCTCGTAGGTGCTGGGTCATGTGCTCGTGTCGTGGAGTTCCGAGGACGAGTCTGGCTGCGGTGTTCTGGATGGTTTGGAGCTTGTGTAGCAGGGTTTTGTTGATTCCGGCGTAGAGGGCGTTACCGTAGTCCAGTCTGCTGGTTATGAGTGCGTGGGTGACGGTCTTTCTGCATTCGAGGGGGGATCCACTTGAAGGTCTTGCGGAGGATGCGGAGGGAGTTGAAGCAGGTGGAGGTGACGGCGTTGATCTGGCGGGTCATGGTGAGGAAGGAGTCTAGGATGATGCCGAGGTTTTGTGCGTGGTCTGATGGAGTGGGTGGGTTTCCGAGGTTATAAAACTGCAAAAAACAAAAACATCATTGCTATGCCCACTACTAGCTTCTAATGTCTACACCTCACTGGCCCTTCATAATCTCAGGCCCACACCGAATGCACTTTGTCAGACTCGTAATCTGGAGGATCCTCAATCCCACTGTACTCACTGTCAGTTTGAACGGATTGGTAATTCCCTGCCTAAATCTGTTTTAACCTCCTCTGCTAAGGAGACCTCCTCTCAACCTATGGTTAAGGGCTGGGCTGATCTTTACCAGCTTAAATCCTCAGATGCATCGGCTTCAATTGTCGCTCCCTCCCGAAGAATCAGGTATATTTATTTAATTTTCTCCTTGGTGCTGACCCTGACATGCTCTTTTTAACAGAAACTTGGCTCCACAGCGGCTCCTCACCTGACATAATTTCTGCGCATCCTACCAACTTTGCCCTCCAAGAGATAAATAGACCGCATAGAATAGGAGGATGCATTGCTATTATTTATAAAAAGGATTACAAATACAATATTAAGGACCTAAAGATTCCTAATTGTGAAGCTTTACTCTTCTCCATTTTCTTTTCTCCAAAATTCACCCTCTCAGGGGCTCTTATTTATCACCCTCTGGGCCTTCTAGCAACTGGTGTTCTGCATTACCTGACTATTTGGCTCCTCGTGTTTTACAGGCAGCCAATTTTACCTTGCTTGGTGACATTAATCTACATCTTGAGGATCCCAAGAATAAACCAGCCATGACCTTCGTAGATGACTTGAGCTCACTGAACCTTTACCTTCTTAATTTCACCGCCATCCATATTGCGGGCCACCTCTTAGACCCCATTTTCTCCAACCTCTTGACCCTTTTTGGTGATCCTCCACTCCAACTTTGTTGGACTGATCATTATGCAGTACCGTTTAATATTCCGGTCCCTTGCTCCCTTGTTACTCGGCCTGCACCGCGACTTACGAATAGACACTGGGCTAAATTGGATATGCCTGAGCATAAAAATCGCCTCCTTAATACTATTCCTACCCTTAATGTCAATCTTCATGCTGATCAAATAGCTGTGCATCAATGGTTTAAGGATGCTACCGACACAATTTTGCCTTTAACACCTATAATGCAACGAAGAATGCTTCCTCCTGCCCCGTGGTTCAATGAACCCATTCGATGCGAAAAAAAAGTTGCAAAATCTTGGAAAGGGGCTGGAGGAAGCACTATGCACCTGAGGCCAAAGCAGATTATACTGATGCTTTGAAAAAATACCATGCCTCCTGCAAACTGGCCCAGGCATCCTATTACATGGAGAAGATCTCCAGCGCCCAACACTGTCAAAAGACTTTGTTTAGAGTGGGGAATGAACTCTCAGTAGCTAGCACCTTTACACCGCCACCCTCTCTCTCAACAACAGTGTGATGAGCTAGCCACCTTTTTCCTGAGCAAAGTTGAGTTAATCCATCAGCAATTAGCAGTACATGCTCCCATGCTAGTGAGTCCCCCTTTCGCTGCCACCCAAGCGTTTGGCTATCCAGCCTTGAATCCTCTTGCCCACAAGTCCAACGATAAGCCTGAAGAATCCCTGGAAATCAAGGCCTGGCTCCCTTTGGACTTAGCATCGTTGCAAATTTTATTAGACACCATCAAGTCTGGCTCTCCGCTAGATCCCTTTCCCCGGTCTTAACTTAGATTGATTGACGATGCTGCCCTTACAGTAATTCTTGATCTCCTCAACTCCTCCTTGAGTACGGGCCATGTCCCCCAGGATTGGAAACATGCCGTAGTACTCCCTTTGCTCAAGAAGGATGGCCTTGACCCCCTTTGTTGGTCCAATTTTCGGCCTATCTCCCTCCTCCCTGCTTTTTCTAAGATTCTTGAAAAGCATATCAACACTCAACTCTCCTCTTTCGCTACTTCATGCAATTTGCTCCATCCGTCTAAGTCCGGTTTTAGGGCAGGCCATAGTACGAAATCCGCCTTACTGGGAGTCACAGAGCTCCTCAGGCAAGAACTTGACTCCGGTGAGACTGCCGCCCTGATCCCTTTGGATTTAAGTGCGGCCTTCGACACGGTTCTACATTCTATCCTGCCGGATAGATTGGAGGCGCTAGGCATTGTGGATCTGGCCCTAAGATGGATGGCCTCTTTTCTGAAAGATCGTACTTTTCAGGTCTCATCAGCTGATAACACATCCAAGACCCTCTCGCTGCCCTCGGGGGTTCCGCAGGGCTCTATTTTGAGTCCCCTGCTTTTTAACACTTACCCTCGCCCTCCGATGGACGTGATTGAGGAGTCTGGTCTCACTCTGCTTTCCTAGGCTGATGATTTCCAGATTATTTTTTTACTTTTGATTGCTCAGAACCAAGATCCTTCCCTGCTTAGGCAAGGCCTGACTAATGTCGCTTGTTGTATGAACAGAAATGCTTTGAAGCTTAATGGCAATAAAACCGAAGTCATGATTCTGGGCAATAATCCCAAACTCTGGGGAGTTAATCACTGGCCGGTCTCCTTGGGACCCTTACCTACGCCGGTTGATAAAGTCAAAAATCTTGGCTTTATTATTGATAAGAATCTTTCACTTAAGCCGCAGGTCTCCAAAATAACAGCCTCTTGTTTTTCCATTCTCAAATGGCTCAAGAAAATCCTTTGGCTGATTACTTTGAATACCCAAAGAACGGTTGTGCAGGCCTTGGTAACGTCCAGATTGGACTGTGGGATTGTTCTGTACCTGGGCGCCGACAAATCACTGATCCACCATTTACAGATCATCCAGAACGCGGCTGCCCGCCTTCTCTTTCGGCTGCCTAGACATACTTCTGTCTCTCCCTTGCTCCACAAACTTCACTGGCTCAAGGTCGATAAGAGTATTAAATTTAAGGCCTTATGCTATATGCTCCGAGCTAGGCACGGCCTTGCCCCTACATACATCCAAGGTCTGGTGTTACCTTATGTCCCCAACCGACCGTTGAGATCAACCAACCTCGCCCCATGCACCATGCCCATGTTTTAGCCTGGCCCGCATGAAGGGCCGCTCCTTTGCATACTTATGCCCTGAATGGCATTACCATTGTGGGCGTGGCTACAGTATGTGTGGCGCTGGGGTGTGTGTGCACTCAGTGAGTTGGTGCATGCGGGTTGACTTGCCACTCTAATTTATTTTAGGTTCTTCAGAACTTGGGGGCTCACACACTGGCCATGTGAAGATATTGTAAACAGTGCAACGTCACATTGAATAGTGTTGGGCAAAATTTAAAAAAATAAAGTTTGCAAACTGTTTTTGCTTGTCCATCCTCCCATATTTTCTTGCAGTTTTTATTAGCGCAAACTCGACCCGAAAGGATTATAGTGCTTTACATGACCACCCCTTACATTACACAGACACATTCATTTTTGTAGGAAATTAAATGATTTGTCCAGAATCACAGGATGTTGAGCCGACGCCGAGAACCTGCTTTCTCAGCTCCAAAAGTTGCAGCTCTGGCCGTTACGCCACATCCTCCGCCCACATGAGGCCCATAATCAGGTTGGTGAACAGTGTGTTTTTTTCTTGTGCACCCTTCGTGAAGGTTTATGGAAAACATTGTAACTTCGTATGCTTTGCAATGTTTTCCCTTTGCGACTTTTGTGTTTTAGTTGTGAATTTTGTTTTAGTTTATCTCACACACATCATTGTCAAAAGCTAGAAAATAGTTCAGCAGAAGATAAGGGGGCATATTATCAAGGGCTCTATCGCCGCTTTAGCGGGACTTTTTCCCGCTAAAGCGGCGATATTTTTATCGCCCTATCAGCAAGCTGTCGCTAACAGGTGTTAGCGACAGCTTTTAGGCGTTAGCGACTGGTTTGGGTGCCGCTTTGCATGTCAGCGATATTTATCGCTAATGACATGCAAAGGAGGCGTTCCCAACTAAAAGCGACAGAAAACTGTCGCTAACATACCTATCGCCTATTAGCAATACCCGCGAAGCGATAAAAAAACGCGCGCTAACCCCGATTAGCGCTTGTTTTTTAGAACTGATAAAAACATGACTTAGCAATGAAAGTCAATGGGAGGTGGATTGTAAGGTTAAGTCCCCAGCTTTAGCGCTAGGATTTTATCGCTGGATTTCTCGCGTTAAAGCTGGGTTTCGCCGCTATCGCTGGATATTTTATCGCAATGGAGATAAACCTTGCTAATAGCATGTTATTTCCGCGGTAATATCCAGCGATAGCCGGCGATAAAAAAACGCGCGCTAAGCAAGGTTTGCGATAATTTTCGCATGTTCTTGCTAATATGCCCCTTACTTCGCAAAAAGGCAATTAGCGTCTCTTTCGGGGTTTGGTGGAGTGGAAGGAACGCTGTAAAGTGGTAGCCCTCCCACCCCTCCAACTTTGCGGCTCCCCTGCACTACTTAGAGTTGGAGGGAGCGCTGTGTTACCGTCAGCACAACTCGCTGGCTCCAAAACTAGTAACTCCCGACCCAGTGGTCCATCGCCATAAGGTCAAGAAGGTCGTCCTGCCATGAGGGTGGGACAGCCTTCACTCATTCATTCCCCCTACCTACTTCCACCCAACAAGGCCGCATGGTAGAAATACGCAAAGTAAATGGCCCCTTGCAGTGGCGTAGGTAACCCCGCACTTTAGCAGCAAGTGGGGGCTGCCACTGGGCCTGATAAGGTGATAAACTGGGTCAACTTAAACATTAATTACTTCTTCATGGGCCTCTATTGTTTGCAGGTCTGCAGACAAAGGGGCTTATTTACAAGCCGCCTTGTGCCGCCATTGCATCACTTTTTTGACGCAAGGACAGCGCCTCATTTGCTCCATATTTACATTGATGCAGATGCGCCACTTTTTTTTAAGGTTCAGTCGGTTTTTACCTGCGTCGGAAACAGCTGCGTTAAGTTAGATTTTATTTTATGCAAAGTAGGCGTTCCGTTGGAAACGCCTACCGTAAAACTCCCGCAGTGGTATTCACCACTTTTGTGTTTTCCCCTGTTTCGGGCCGCTGTGCTGCCAATGCATCACAGTCCCTACGCCTGCTAAACCCAGGCGCAGGGATGACGCTTTGGCTGTGCCCAAGGGACCACACCAGCTGTGGTGACGTGATTGCAATGTGCAATCAAGTTAAGAGGTAAGTGGGCCACAGAAGGTAGGTATGTGCACGTAATGTCACAATTTGTAGGCACTATGCCCACTTGTAGGCGCAAGTAAACGGGAGCATCACTGCTTTAACACAGTGATGCGTCAGCTTCTTGTAAATGAAGCCCAAAATGCTCATACATAACACAGCTAGTTAATACAATGAGAGAGGGTTGTGGGCTTTCAGCTGGCATGCACAGGGAAGGAAACACGTAAAGAAAAAAAAATAGGGGAAATGCAGAGAGAGCAACAAATAGGAAAACAACGTGCTTCGGCGGAAAGATATGAAAGAAAAAGTAAAGATGTGAGAAAAAAGAGGGGTGGATAGAAGGAAAAAAAATTCTGAGGAGAAAGGAAGGGTGACAGGAAGAAGGGAATGTGAAAAGAAAGATGGTAGAAAGGTGAAGGAGGTTGAAAGGGTGAAAGAAAGAGAATGAAAGAAAAAAGACAGAATGAAAGGTTGAAAAGTTGGATGGAAGAGTGAAAGGATTGACTGGTGAAAATGTGAATGGATTGAAGGATGGAAGAATGGACAAATGGAGATGAGTGAATGGATGGATGGTTCAGAGAGACACAAAAATATTGATGGGTGGATGTGTGAAAAGATGTATGGATGTATCGAGCAATGGGTGGGTAGATGGAAAGGTGAAGGGATGGACAGATGGATGAATTAATAGATGGAAGCGTAAATGGATGGGTATATGGAAGGAGGGCTAAATGAACTCTTCTAACGAGGATTGCATTTGCTCACTTAGCACGCTCGTCTGATTAGAGGCGTGCTTTTAATTTTCTGGATACCCCCTTGGCCCTCTGCACGGAAATAATGCACTCTGCAAGTTCGGGCTATTTATTTTGGGTTTACAGAAAACAAACTTTCACTTTGGAAATTTGTTTTCGCTGAACCAAAAAGCTTAAAGAGGAGGCACATTAACCTTAGCGCCCACTCCAGCAAACCGTCAAGGCTGTGAAGGAAGCCCCCTGGTGGCAGCTCCTTGCACAGCACAGAGATCCCCGCCAGGCAGGTTGGCATCTCTGAATGTGGCAGAGTTCTCTGCTAGGATGGCATGGCATCCGCCTCCGTGGCGGTCCGGCTGCCAGATTCTGAACAAAGCCTTCCTTCTCTTCTCCACAACAGAGCAGCTGTGGCCCATTGAATGGCCACAATGCAAGCAATGTGAGCCGCATTCCACAAGTCATGCCTGGATGTTTTATAGCAGCAGGAAAATCAGCTTCATTTGAAGAGGGCGAATGGGAAGGAAAACTGGGAGAATGAAAAGCTTTATATCTGAGGAAACATTTTGCATAACCCTACCAACAATGTTCAGTAATAATTTGTTCAGATGGAGCAACATCAGTACGTCCTGCTCCACCGGGTGGGAGTCCAAGTAGGATCTCAGCTGAAGGTTCAGAAAGTGTCTAGGTCCTAAGGTACATTTGTAAGAAATTGGGTAACTGGTTGAGGGGGGTAAAGCCCTACTCAAGCAGCAACCACAATCCTTGTCAGGGTGAAACACAAGCAACCCCCAAATTCACCTGTCCTCAACCCTCTGGTAGCTTGGCACAGAGCAGTTAGGCTTAACTTAGAGGCAATGCGTAAAGTATTTGTGAAGCACTTCAAACAGTAACAAAAGGGGAACATACCACAAAAGGGATCCCACACCAGATTAGAACAATAGAGTACATTTTAAGAAATAAAACAAGACCAAAACAACAAACATCCAATCAGTGGAACCGGAGATATGCAGGTTTAAAGATTTCAGTGAAAATAGCGCAAAAAAGCACCAAGCTCCAAGTGGATATCTGGTTGCGCCGGACCAGGAAAAAGTCACAAATTCAGGCTGACCACGATGGAGTGTGGACCAGATACAGGGTCCCAGTTACGCCTGCTGAACAAGAGCACCTTAAATCCTTGTTGCGGAACGTTGCGAGGTCCCGCATTGAGGATGCGTCACGGAGCCGACGCGATGCGTTGGTTCCGAGGAGCTGCGAAAGATGCGACGCGAGGTCCTACATCGTCATTGAAGATCCCCTCGACAGGGACTTGCGATGCGAAGTCTAGCATTGAGGATACGTCGCACAGCAGAAGAGATGCATCGGTTTTGAGCAGTAGAACAGATGAGAAGCGAGAAGCTGCATCGTCATCGAGGCTGCCGTCGACAAGGGATTGGCGATGCAAGGACATGCATCGGCAGGGCATTTCACAGCGGCGGTTCCAATGTGGGCTAAGAGGTCGATGTGGAGTCCTTGCGCTCAGATAAACCTCAGAGCAGAGGCGATGTGTCAGTTCTGCTCAGGATTGCGCCATGCTGCAGAGGAGATGAGTCGGATCTGCTGGATCCACAGAAGAAATGGCAGAACACCTTCAGGCCCAATTCCAGGGGTCCAGGACTGGAGTGGTACCACTTGGCTGGGTAGGATTCACAGATGGCAGAGTCTCAGTGCTGGGTTCAAAGATGTTTGAGCCTTCTGTCCCGAAGCTCTAGTCGGGAGGCCAGCCAATTAGCCCTTGGAGTCACTCTGGGGTCCTGGTTCAACAGATGCAGGTCCAGTCCTTCTCACCGAGGCAAGAGGGAAGCAGGTCGGTATAGCAAGGCTGCAGTCCAGCAAGGCAGTAGTCCAGCAGGGCAGAAGTCTAGCAGTATGGCAGTCCTTTCAGAAGCACAGCAGTCCTTCTTCCTGGCACAGTATCCACAAGTCCAGAAGTGTACTGAAGAGTTGGTGTATGAGGTCCAATATTTATGCCAGGGCCTTCCTTTGAAGTGTGAGAAGCTTCTAGGGTTTTCTCTTTGAAGTCCATAGGCTTCCTGCTTCCCCTGTCCTGGCTCCAGACTAACTACAGGGGTTATGCAGTCCTTTGTGTGGAGGCAGAACTCAGCCTATTTAAGTGTAAGTAGGGCTGTGCCCAGCTCCACCCTCCCATCCCGATAGTGATGGCCCATCCAGGCACACCTAAGCTCTCTATTGTGTGTGACTGTCTAGGAGGAATACACAAAGCCCAACTGCCAGCTACACCCAGTCATGTGACCCAGAGACAGGTTGCAGGCACTAAATGACTAAGGCAGGAAAATGCCAACTTTCTAAAAGTAGCATTTTAAAAACTGTACTTTAAAATCCGACTTCACCATAAGTGAGGATTTTTCATTTAAATTCCAAAGACACCAAACATGAACTGGTTACCTGTTCCTATGTGGAAGTTACAGGTTATTAAATGTCATAAGGTAACTCTTATGTTCTCCTATGGGAGAGGTAGCCCTAGCGATAGTGAAAAAATTAATGTAAGAGTTTTGCACTACCAGGACATGCAAAACCAAAAGGTACATGTTCAACTTTTTAAAAACATTCCACCATGCCCTTTGAGCTCTCCAGGGCCTTCCCTAGGGATGACTTATATGGATTAAAAAAGAAGGTTTGGGCCTGGCAAAAGGTTTATTTTGCCAGGTTGAAATGGTAGTTTAAAACTGGACACGCATGCTGCATTGGAAGACCTGAGACATGTTTTAAGGGCTACTTAAGTGGGTGGCACAATCAGTGCTGCATGCTCACTAATAGCATTTCATTTATAGCGCCTGGACACAGGTAGTGCCACTTTACTAGGGACGTACAAGTAAATAAAAAATGCCAATTGGGTGTAAGCCAATCCTACCATGTTTTATGGAGAGAGTACAAGCACTTTAGCTCTGGTTAGCAGTGGTAAAGTACACAGAGTCCTAAGGCCAGCAAAAACGAGATCAGCAAAAATAGGAGGGGTGAAGGCAAAAAGTTTGGGGAAGACCACCGTAAGGCTGACAAGTCTAAGATGTGCCCCCCCAACTGAAACTGGGGAGAACTACGCAACCTCCAATGAGTTCTCATCCCTAAGGTGGAAAAACCTGGAGAGACCAACAGAATTTGCATGATCTGACCCAGGAAGGTGCTCCACGGTAAAGTCCATTCCCTGTAGGGAGATGGACCACCTCAACACTTTGGGATTCTCACCCCTCATATGCATCAACCATCTGTGAGGCCTGTAGTATGTCTGAACCTGGAAGTGAGTCCCAAACAGGTATGGTCTCAGCTTCTTCGGTGCCCACACCATGGCATAGGCTTCTCTCTCGAAAGCACTCCACATCTGTTCCCAGGGACGTAACCTCCTACTGATGAAGGCTAGAGGCTGGTCTAGGCCCTCCTCATTTAATTGTGACAATATTGCGCCTATGGCATGCTGTGATGCATCAGTTTGCACAATAAATTCTTTGTGAAAGTCAGAGTCCTTTGAGTGCAGGGGCTGTACACATGGCCTGTTTGAGGGAGTCAAAGGCTTTCTGACAGGCCTCTGTCCAGATCACCTTTCTTGACTGCTTCTTCAAAGTTAGCTCAATCAAGGGGTCAACAATGGTTCCATATCCCTTGACAAACCTCCTGTAATAACCAGTGAGGCCCAGGAAGGCCCTCACTTCTGTCTGCGTATTGGGGGCCTCCCAGGCCATGATGGTTTCTATTTTGGCCTGGAGTGTGGCACCTTACCCCCGCCCACCAGGTGTCCCAAGTATACCACTGCCCTATCTGGCACTTATTGGCGTTGATAGTCAGGCTTGCATGTTGCAGAGCCTGAAGCACTTCCTGAAGATGAAACAGGTGGTCCTCCCAGCTGCTACTGAAGGCAGCAATGTTATCCAGGTAAGCAGCGTGGAAGGCCTCCATTCAAGCCAAATCCTGGTTAACCAGACTCTGGAAGGTGGCAGGGGCATTTTTCAGGCCAACGGGCATTACCTTAAATTAGAAGTGGCCCTCTGATGTTGAAAATGCCGACCTCTCTTTAGCCCCCTCAGTTAAAGCAATCTGCCAGTATCCTGAAGTCAAGTCAAAAGTACACAGGAACTTGACAGCCCCCAACCGACCAATGAGCTTGTCAGCTCAGGGGATGGGGTGAACATCAGACTTTGTGACTGAATTCAACCCCCTGTCGTCCACACAGAACCGGACTTCTAGGGTGGTGTCCGGTGGGGGACCCGTAGGGAGTTTCTAGGGGACTTGAGGTCCACCAGGCAGGTGGCCTTCCCCTTCCTCTCAATCACCTCATAGGGCCCTATCCAACGATCTTGGAGGGCCCTGGGCTCAACTGGCCCCATCACTCACACTTTCCAGCCAGGCTGAAACTCCACTAGAGTGGCCTTCTGGTCATGCAATTGCTTCATCATCTCCTGGAGAGCTTCTAAGTTCTCAGAAGCCATCTGCCAGAACTTCTGCATTTTGTTGCGGAGGGCTTGCATGTAGCTAAGCACGTCCTGAATGGGTTTCTTGGGAGCTTACTCCCATCTATCCATCAAACTGAGTGGCCCCTTTACAGGGTGACCATAGAGAAGTTCAAAGGGGCTGAACCCTTGTAGAATGTAGAATGCATTCTACATCTAACTTCAAGCATGGCATTCCCTACAGGATCTCCCTCAAACAGTACAGACACCAGGTTAAAGCAAAGAGCGAGGAGGCATCAGCAAAGGATAAGATGATACAGGAGAGAGACTACAAGGAGGGACTGGTGTCTGAGCCCACGCACACCAGAATCAAGGGGCATGCCTCAGCCGCTTCCTACGGAAAGCATGAAATTACACAGGATCCCACAAGCACCGCCAATGCCTTCGAGCCTGGGTCCAGGACACCGCCGGGGGGCAGCAGCACTAAGAAATAAATATGAAGTCCAACTCCGTGCGGTTATGCTGTCTTCGAATAAATATCACCTCTGACAAAGCTTCCCAACTGAGAAGTGGTTGCAACTCACGGGCCTAAGAAACATTTTCCAGAAACAGTTTAGTTTGAGCAGATCAACTAAGTAATTTCTAAGAAAGTAATAAATACTTCGATATAAATAGTAACTGACTTTGTACAGGAAAGACTTGTGTCACTGGACGAACCGTTGAACTTTATCCTGCCGACCCTCAGACATTGCTCCTCGGCTGGACTGCCTTATCTATCTCTTTCTCCCCCCCTAGGCCCCCGTCTCTCCTATCACCTATCTCATCTCCCTCCCCTCCCTCTCTCTACCCCCTTGGATGTCTTATATATGTCTGTTCACCCTGTAGATATGTAATATTCAATCGTTTTTAGCCTGATCGATGTGAAAATGGAACCCTGAGTGAATTTACTATTTGCATAGTTACAACTCTAACCACTAGTATACGCAGTAGTTCTTTGTACTTAATATCACTATTTTGTGATTCCGAGCTCTCCCGTTTGCATCTCTCTCCTAAGTGACTCTACAATGTATACATTTCCTTTTCTGCTATCTGTTTCTCTTCTTTGTGGGACTCTTCAACTCGCTGTCTCCCTCCCTCTGTCCCCCCTGACCCTTGCCTTTCGCGGATCCTGTCTTTTTCTAGATCGCTAATTTACCCTGGTATTGAATGTGTTATCTTTTTGTATTAATGTGATTTTTCTTTTGCCGTCTGCTCCCCCTCTGTTGACCTGCCAGTTCCGACCCGCCTCCTAGCCCCCTGTCCCTTGTTGCCCTTTGACTAAGCACTCCTTCTCCTCTTGTTGGGGAAAGATCCAATATTCATACTCTGGAGTCTCAGGGACCCCCTCTGAGAGAGTCCACAGTGTCAAGGAAGCCACGCACAGTTGAGGTATGGTATGGCGCCCCTTACCAAAGCACTCCCTCTCCCCTTGTTGGGGAAGGATCCAGTAGGTAGGCCTTGGAGTCTCAGAGACCCCTCTGAGAGAGTCAACTGCGTAAAGGGAGCCTCACGCAGCGGAGATGTGGGAATGATACCACTTCCCCTGGGAGCACAGCTTACCGGACCTTGGACGCGGCTTTTACTCGTCTACCGGTTTGTACCCCCTTCACACTCCCCCTCCTCTTTCATGCTCTGTCTCTCACCCTCCCCCACCGCTTTCCCTCTTTCATTCTTTGTCTACCTCCTCTGCTCTTATCCCCTCTCCCCTGAATCTCTCCCCCTGTCTGCTACGCCGCCTAGCCCCCTGTCCCTTGTGCCCTTTGACTAAGCACTCCTTCTCCCCTTGTTGGGGAAAGATCCAATATTTATACTCTGGAGTCTCAGTGTTCCCTCTGAGAGAGTCCACAGCGCTAAGGTAGCCACTCACAGTTGAGGTTTGGTATGGCGCTCCTTGCCAAAGCACTCCTTCTCCCCTTTTTGGGGAAGGATCCAGTAGGTAGGCCTTGGAGTCTCAGAGACCCCTCTGAGAGAGTCCACTGCATAATAGGGAGCCTCTCGCAACGGAGATGGGGGAATGATGCCACTCCCCCTGGGATCACAGTTTACTGGACTTTGGACGCAGCTATTACGCGTTTACCGGTTTGTGCCCCCGTCACCCTCCCCCTCTTCTTTCTTGCTGTGTCTTTCACCCTCCCCCTCCTTTTTCCCCCCTTCATTCTATGTCTACTTCCCCTGCTCCTACCCCCTCTCCCCTTGAATCTCTCCCCTTTGCCTGCTTTTTCCCTTACGTATATATCCTTATTGTTTGTCTCGACCTAACATGTAATTTTGTAGCTATGCTCTAATAACTGTGTAACCTTTGTAACGATGTAACCTGCAACTATGGTCTGATTCTCATGTAAAGCGCTCTGATACCTCCGGGTCTAGCCAGCGCTATATAAAACCTTTCAAATAAATAAACCCTACTCCTTTCGGTGGTACTTCCCTGTAAGCAAAGAGTAGGTAGGGCAAGAGGACGGCCCACTTCCACTCCATGGGGTCTGATAGGCCCATAATCATGCCCTTTAGGATCTTGTTGAACCTCTCAACAAGCCAAATAGTCTGAATGTGATAGAGTGTGGAGAGCTTGTAGGTTACCGACATTCCTTCCACATGGCCTTCATGTACACAGACATGAGGTTAGTGTCCCTGTCTGCCTCCACTTCTTTGAGGAAACCCACTCGGGCAAAAATCCCCATCAAGGCCCTAGCCACTGCAGGTACAGTGATGGTCCTCAGAGGGACGGCCTCTGGGTACCGTGTGGCATGATCCACCAAAACCAGGATGAACCTATTTCCCAAGGCAGTTTTAGAGCCCAAGGGGCAACAATATTGATGCCCAACCTCTCAAAGGGGGTGCCAACGACAGCCATGGGAGTCAAGGAAGCTTTGTGCTTCTTCCCTGTCCTCCCATTAGTTTGGCAGGTGAGGCAAGTCCTTTAAAAAGCATCTGGGGTTCTCCTCATCTGGGGCCAATAAAAGTGGATGACAAGCCTGTCAAAGGTCTTGTCCTGCCAAAGGTATCTTATGAAACAGACCCAGTAGGAAGGTCCTGTAACATTGGGGGACCACCAGCACATGTGCTATGCCATGCACAGGAGCCTTAGGCTCACTGTAAAGGAGGTTTTTCTCCCAATAGATTAGGTGATCTCCAGAAGTGTCACCAGCTGCCTGGGCTTTGGCCTGCCGCCCAGGCATCTGCCCCTCAAGAGTTGGGCACTCCCTCTGCGCTCTGCAGAACCCCTCCCTGGTAGGCCCACCCTCAACTTGCCACCTAGCAAGCTCAGGCAGTCCACCTAGAGAGGCAATGTCCTACCCGGTCAGCTCCGGAGCTGCCTCCTCCGGCACCTCATCCCCAGGTACTGTTAGAATAGAAATTGTTTATGCTTACGCAGTGTTCCATGTATGTTAGCATTCACTGCGCCATTTTCTATTTGGGCGCCATTTTAGGCTGTTCGAAACTGATCTAGTTCAATTACGAGAAATGCTCCTCTCTGAGTTTCGTTTCTTCACTTGGGTTTTGTTTCAGTAATCACTGAAACACTGTTCATGTTAGCACATAGCTTTCTCATTAGATAGAGGCCCTCTCCCCCTTGTCTGGTGGCGGGCTCTGGATGGAACGACCTTGGACTATGTTACTTTGTGTAAGATATGAGCGCTGAAACCGTTTTTCCTGTATTGTGCTGTTCAACTGCACCTGCTTGGAAAATTCCACTGTGGGCGTGTTTTCGCCCGGTTACGAAACGCACATAATGTATCTTTATGCTTGTCGATTTCAGTTCCCTCTGTAGCACTCCTAGCGACTGGGCAGATGGAGCTCCACTCTGAGTGTATATGAATAAACAGATATTGGTTTGTATTCTCTACTGTCTGACCAACTCTTAATTTAGTACAGAAGGCTGAGAGGTGGTCTTTAGTGACCCGGGTGGCCCTAAACGGGTTACTTCCTTAAGTTGGTGCCCGAATAGGGACTCCTTCGGGTGATTGATCCATCCCCTTTCCGCAGACGGGTGGGAGGCCGAGGACATTGTCGGGTCGGACTGATGGCTCAGGGATCCCTGCAAGCAGAGTGTCTGTTACTCGCAGCTGCTCCTTCTGTCCTGCCGGACGGTGCCTCGCCCAGTAGTCATCCCGACTACAGTCCTGAACGGCGAAACCCTTGGAGCTGACCGTTTGGTCTGAAGAGTCGGCAGTGGAGAACCGGTTCGTTTGTACTTCTGATATCAGGTGAGTTTGTTTTGGTTCTTTGTGGATATGGTACCATTTGGGTATGAGTTTGGTACGGTCTAAGGACTGTTTTGATAAAAAGTATTTGCAAATACTTTGCCAGGTAAAACTAATGACTTTGTTTTTCTTTTACAATTCCTGGCCTAAGCAAACTTTGGAATTTGTGTTGTCGTTTTTCTGCAGATGCTCGATTGGAAGAAGTTCAACCTGCGCCTCCTGAGGGCAGCCCTAATTTTGATATGTATATGAAACATGGTCTTGGCCCTATTATGTCTAGTACATTATGGCACAAATATATGAGGGACAATGCCGAGTTTCAGTGGCCTTTGACGGGCACTTTTGATGAACAGAAGATTGAGTTTTTACAGGAACAGTTATTTAAGAGACGAAGTAGACAGTCGATGTTTGACTCCTTTAGGACTTGGCAAAAGGAGGCCAGATAGAAGCAGTTAAAGATGGAGGGGGACGTACGTAAAGGGAAAATGCAAACATTGACGCAGAAAGCTGTTGCATATAATAGAGAAAAACAGGAGTCAGGAATTGAATGTGAAGATAGGTGATTTAGGCTGCATATCGACAAGTCTTATTTGGCCAAAGAGGAAAATTATACTTTTGTAGAGGAGCTGTTAGATACTTGACCCCCACCTCCTTATGCCCCGCAGAGGATATATCCCACTGTTCCTTTACAGTCACAGCAGCCTGTTTCATCTGCTTCGGTTGCTCCCGTATCTACGGCTGTTACTTCAACAGAAATTTGCTATGGTGCCTGACGCTCCTTCTTTGTCCTTGCCATCTTTGATGACCGTCACCTCTTTTACATCTACTGTTACAACTCCTGTGTCCTCTGTTCTTTCTCCTCCGGTGCAAACATTGGCTACAGTTGTACCTATTGATTCTGTTGCTTCTCTTTCTATGGTTATTCATCCTCTGATATTTTTGGATGCTGCAACGCCAGTACGAGGGTTTGAGGACAGTGATTGGGCGAAATTTAGGGAGCGAGTGGGTCCGTTGGTGCGCTCTGGAGTAGGTGAGGATGAGAAGGATGTATTAGCAAGACAGGCTATGAAGTGGGCTAGTAATACGGTTTATGACACTGAGGACATTTGGCAAGCTATGCGTGACTTTGAGCCTTTTCTACAGCAGCACGTTCTCCAACATATGTCCGCTACATTTATTGATCTTTGGCGCACGCATATTAAAACTGAGGCCCCACAAGTGTTATTTGATATTAAGGATCGTGTCTATGTAGCTGATTTAGCCCCAGGTCAGCCTGACCCTAGAAAAAATCCTACAGCTTACTATAAGGAACTAACAGAGGCTGCCTCTGCTACTGTAATGACTCTTGCTGATATCGAAATGTTTTTTGGTCTTCTTGTTCCGGTCGATATTTGGAGACAGGTTCATACTCAAGATCATGTTGCAGAATTGGGCGGTACATGGGATGTGATTAAAGGATGGGATCAGGAAAGGAAGCTAGGTGATAAACCCCCGCTGAGATACTTGCTTTGCCTGGTCGTATTATTACGTACATGCACACACTTTTTCCTCTTAAGGAGGTAAGCTGGGACAGATTGACAGCTTGTCGACAGAAGAAGGATAAGAGTGTGTCTGATTTCTTTTCTCGGTTTGAAGATACGTTTTTGGATTATAGTGGGCAGGATATGTCCACTGAGAGAGGAGTTTGATTGTTTGTTGACAGGTTTGTTACTAACCTTCTTCCTGAAATCATGACTCGTTTGCAGGCGTCTGAGAGTACTTGGTCCACGTATTCTCCCTCTGTTATTTTGAATATGGCCCAATATTATGAACACCGAGACCAGGAGGAAAGGATAAAACTGATAAGAAACCTAAGGATTTAAAGACGAAGGTGTTGTTGCAGCAAGCATTTAGGGGAAATAATAGGGGACAAGGAGGTCCTTCTCGACAGCTGCCACATACTCGGCAGCCTCCCACGACACCTTTGGGGCAGAATCAGTGTGCGTATTGTAAGGAGGAAGGACATTGGCATAGCCAGTGCCCTGTGCTTCTACAGAAGGCTGCGTCCCCCAGAGGATGAGGTTCTGGTGGTAGAGGCCGTGGGACCAACAGAAATCAGAATGTTGCGGCTCCGTTGGGCCGTTCTGATAATTATTTTGATGACCCGAGGGATGGACAGTATTATCATGATGATTATGACATGGATAATGTGACAGGTATGTCTTATAGTTAGGACAGCCAGGAACAGAGTGAGGGACCAGTTCAGATACCTGTGGATCAGCGTGGTCCTTATGTCACAGCGGATTTGGTGGACACAGGTGCGACAAAGAGTTCTGTTTCTCGACATATGGACCCCCGGGGCGGGTCTGTCTGGCCATAATAATGTTTTGGTAGGTTTTTCAGGCGTACCGGTTGTAAGCCCCATTTCACGACCCCTTGCATTGACTGTTGGTCCTTTCACTGTGAAATCTCCGTTTTTGTTGACATCTAATTGTGGTGAAAATCTGATGGGTTTGGATCTGTTGAAGAAATTGCATGCTACCTTTTATTGCTACCCTGCAGGTGTTTATATTACTATGGGGCCGGATGTGAGCACTGGGCAGTGTTTGTCTCAGGATGCGCCCCTTCCAGCTAAATTTGCTCAGGTACCATCCACACTGTGGGCCACAGGTGATACAGATGTGGGTCTGTTGCATATACCGCCAGTTTCTATCCAAGTTAAAGATAATGCTATTCTACCCCGCATTCCTCAGTATTAGATACTGCAGGCAGGTGAAAGGGCTCTTCTTCAGATTATTCAAGATTTGATACGAAAGGGAGTCATTGAAGAAACGTCTGCTAACATTTGCAATAGTCCTATTCTTCCAATCCTTAAGAGGACACCCTCGGGTTCCTCTGAGGCCTTTGATGATGTTTATCGCTTTGTGATTGATTTCCGTGAGGTTAATAAAATAGAAGTTCCACAATGGTCCCATTTACTGCTACGTTCTTTTCTGTTATTGATCTGAAAAATGCATTCTTCAGTATTCCTATACAGAGGATAGTAGGTATTTGTTTGGGTTTACACTGGCTGGCAGAAGTTTTAGATTCTGTTGTGCTCTGCAAGGCTATACGGAGAGTCCTAGTATTTATAGTCAAGCATTGAAAAGTTAGTTGGATTCATTATCGCTTCCTCCAGGTAATGTTTTGGTGCAATATGTCGATGACCTGTTAATTGCTTCTGATACAGAACAAGGTTGCAAGGACAGTACTGTGCAATTGTTGCTGCATTTGGCACATCATGGACATGAGGTCTCTCTTTCGAAATTTCAGTATTGTCGACAGGAGGTTACCTACTTAGGTCACCTACTATCGAAGGAGGGTAGGAGATTGACCCCTGAGCGTATCAGTACCATTGTTAAAATGTCCATCCCAAAAACTCAGAAAGACGTATGTGCTTTCATAGATATTACTTCCTACTGTCGCCAGTGGATCCCACATTACTCGCTACCAATCAAACCTTTGCTTGCATTAACAACGAAAGCAGTGCATGAGCCTTTCCCTTGGACGGCCGAATGCCAGCAGTCTTTTGAGCAGTTAAAAACTGCGCTTTGTTCAGCTCCTGTACTTGGCACACCGAATTATAACAAACCGTTTGTGCTTTATGTCCATGAGATGGCTGGTTGCGCACTTTCTGTTTTAACACAAAAGTTTGGGGACAAACAGAGACCTTGCGCTTACTTTTCCGCTGTGCTTGATCCTGTCGCAAGAGCCCTCCCAAGTTGTCTGAGAGCGGTCACGGCTGTGGCCACTTCAATCAGGCAATCGGCTGGACTCATACTTGATACTGACCTCACAGTTATGGTACCCCATGCTGTGGATATACTTTTGAATAAGACAAAGACAGCACCTCACCAGTGCACGTCTTACTGGCTATGAATTGACATTGTTTGCTAAGCATATTACGATCAAGAGATGTGCCACTCTGAATCAAGCCACGTTACTACCCCTCCCTTCTGAGAATGATGCAGTCGACAAACATGACTGTATTTTCCGGACGGAAGAAGAGATGAAAGGACGGGTAGACCTGACTGATGTTCCCTTATCTGACCCTCAAGGAGAACTATATGTCGATGGCTCTTGTTTTAAATTACCAGATGGCACCACCACTGCAGCTTATGCTATCACTACATTGCGGAAAACACGGTGGGTGTGCAGTTCCTAAGGGAAGGAGGGGAAAGAAAGGTCTTTTCTAAGATGTGCCCTCACACACCCCGAAGGATGTCATGCTTCATCATTGGGCCTGCTCCTCGTCGGACCGGCGCTGCAATGTCTGACGGGCACCCGCGAAGGGGCTCTTTGGCGGAGATCTTTTGGGATGAAGCCGTTGGGTGAGTGCAGGTGTGTGGGCTAGGTAGTGCAGTGGGTGTGTGTGTTAAAATAGGTCTAGGGCAGTCCTAAATTAAAGTGTTTATTCTCAGGGAGCACTAGCCTAATTAAAAGTAGTGGGCCCCAATTGGATGTAATGATGCTATAGGGCTAGTGTGGTGCTTAAGGTCGACATGTTTCGTGCCTGCTTAGCCCCTAACGGGTCTGGTGGCACTTCATCAAGACCGAGAGTGAATTAAAAACAGTGGATAGAGCACTACCGCTGGTCTGGTTCACGAACTCATGACTTATAACCAGACGCAGTAGAGTGACCCCTGGTAGGATTATACCGGGGTGGAAGATCTAAGGGGAGAGATAAAAAGTAGACAACCAATGGCTGGTTACAGCAAACAGTAGGAACCTGTCAGATAGTACACATTTAGTAACAGGCTTACGGGTGGTTAACGTGACTGGTATTAGCAAAAGTGACGAAACAAAGTGAAATAAGGTGAAATAAGGCGTGTGTCAAAAACCCCCATGCCACCTGAGGCTGAATTGGTCATTAGACACCCAACTGCAGTCCTATTCTATGACTATGCTGGTCCGAGCGGCATAAAAAAGCATAAGTGTGCCAACATGGGGAGGTGCTGTCATGGTGAGCTCAAGGCGCTGTTGTCTTTTGGTGCAAGCATTATCCTCAAATTGATTGTTTAAATAAGCGGTGGAAAACCTCAAGTTTCAAGGCATCTCTGATCGTGCCTGGAGCTGGAAATGCACCCACCCACCAACTTGAGGAGGAGTCGGTAATGTGGGCTAAATAAGCTATTGTCATCGAACCATAGCTGGCACATACATGAAAGAAATCACAAGCCCCCAAGGTAGGAATCCATGCGGCAAAGGTGCTTATGTTGGGACTCCTACGCGGACACTTACACAAACACACGCATTCAAATCCAGTTTAAAATGCAACTCACGGCTGCGGAAATGTGCCGGGACCTGCCCGTCAGTTTTCCGTGTACCGTGACTGGCACTTAATTACTGCTGGAATTGCCAAGGGAGCGCTATCGCTCGTTGTGAAATTGTGCACGTCAGGGTGTGGCTAGAACCGTAACACGTGGCAATCACACAAACACACGCATTCATATCCAGTATAAAATGCGATTCACGGCTGCGGAAATGTGCCAGGACCTGCCCGCCGGTTTTTGTGTACCGTGACTGGCACTTAATTACTGCCGGAATTGCCAAAAGAGCACTCGTTGTAAAATTGTGCATGACAGAGTGTGGCTAGAACCGTGTCATAGGGCAATCACAGCATAGTGTGAAACTCACCCGTAGTATTAGGGTCTACTACTGATGGGGATGGCAGAGCACGTCGTTGCTCTGAAGCTGTAAGAAATAAAACGTGTGACAGTCATATAACAGTGGCATTTAGGAACTTACCGATGTAAAGGCAGATCGGCATGGTTTACCGGCAAGGAGATTGCTTTCACTCTCATGCAGGGTGGCTGAACGACAATCCTCTGTCCTACCCTTGCTCCGGGCCCCGTACTGGTTACTTCCGGGTCTAGGGCTTTTGAGGAGGTATTGGTACGTGAAGTACATCTGAAGACTAGACTGTCAACTTTGGCAGCCATTTTGGGAGAGGAAACTTTATAGAAAAAACTTTATTGAAAAAACGAGTGTGTCTGCACGCAAGTGCAGTGTAGTATTCAAGTCACTAGTCTAATGATGTAAATTAGAGGTTCGAGTGTGTAAAGGATATAGAGACTGAATTGAGTATGCGCCATCACAGGGGAAGAGGAAGTAAGCATAATATGATGTTCATGTAGCAGAAAGCCCCTCTGTAGTGGATGATGGTACCCTGAACCCCCTGGAAAAGCCTACTGAAGGTGTAGCGATGCGAGAAATACCCGGGCATAATAAACCTGGGGGTCCAAGTATGGAGAGTACTAATGACTATAGTAGGAAGTGGACGGGACACCAGATTAATGGGCCATCAGTGGAACAAGGGTGGAAAAGATCCAAGTGATTAAAGCGCTACAGAGTATGGCCCACTTGGGGGGTGTGTAATTGCGCTGGGTATGGGAGGGTATTGTTGACGTAATTGAGTTCATAATCAGTGGTGGTTCAATTCCGCCCAGGGTATATCCTCATTCAGGCCCCGTATGTGGGAGGAAAGTTTGAACACCCAATTCTGTTCTTTCCTAAAAAGTGCCTCCTTAGAGATGTTCGGGAAGGCCTCCAAGATGGTCCAGTTGAGGTCATTGATCGTGTGATTGCGTTCGACATAGTGGGCACACATCTTCGTATTGGTTTTCTTACACCTAATGTTGCTTCTATGCTCTGTCATCCTTGTTTTTACTGGGCGGGTGGTCATGCCTATGTATTGCAACTGGCATGGGCAGGTGATAAGGTAAACACAATTGCATGTATTACAATTAGTGTGTTTGTTTTGTCGCCATGTCAAGGTATTGGTGAGTGTGATGGTTTTGGTAGCCTTTGTTGAGGGGCAAACTACGCATTGTCCACAGGGAAAATGACCCGTTACTGGAGGTAGGTTCCATAGAGTGTTAAGTGGTGGAGGCACTACATTGCGGACAGTGGTAAAGACATCACAGGTTCCCTATCAGTCGGCTCAAGCTGCTGAGCTTGCTGCCCTTATTCGAGCTTGCGAATTGAGTAAAGGGCTGATTGTCAATATTTATATGACAGCCAGTACGTGTTTGGGGTTGCGCATAATTTTTGGTGGCTTTGGGCAGAGAGAGGGTTTCTTACCTCCCATGGTACCAAGATTCAGCATGGTCACCTTATATTGCGGCTTTTGTCTGCTTTAACGCTCCCCAAGAAATTGGCAATAATCAAGTGCAGCGCACATAGAAAGGTACCAGATGATGTGGGGAGAGGAAATGCTTTTGCAGATCAGGTAGCTAGGGAAACGGCCCGAAGTAAAATGAAACGCATGTTTGTTGCAGGTCCAGCTAGGTGGGTTCCCGAGGTTATTATGGTTGAAAACACCCTTGAGAGTGTAAAGGAAAAACAAAGCAAAGCCACAATAGAGGAACTGGTGAAATGGCAGGAGAGTACAGCACAGTTGAATGAGGAAGGGTGTTGGATTGATGAATCGGGGCAACAGAAATGGATGTTGCCCGATGCATATGTTCTTCCCGTGGTTACTATGGCACATGGTCCAGCTCATATTAGTGCAAAAGGCATTTGTAAATTGCTAGCCCCTGTGTGGCATAATGATAACATCCCCAAGACGGCTGCGCATTTGGTAAAATACTGCATGGTCTGTATGATGCATAATCCAGGGAAGGGCACCCCTAGACCACCTGGTAATTTTGCACCACCCACTTTTCCTTTTGAAGTCCTCCAAATGGACTACATTGAATTAGAGAGATGCAATAATCTTACGTACGTTCTGGTGGTTGTATGGGCATTCAGTAAATGGGTTGAGGCCTACTCCACTAAAGATAATACGGCCATTACGACTGCGAAGGTACTCCTTAAAGAGTACTTTCCTCGTTTCAGCTTGGCCCGAATTATCTGGAGTGACAACGGAAGTCATTTTAATGGGAAAGTGATTACATTAATTTGTGAAGGGTTGCACATTAGGCAGAACTTTCACGCTGTGAATCACCCCTAGTCAGCTGGTCTTGTTGAGAAGTACAATGGTACTCTCAAACTGAAATTGGCAAAAATCCAAGAGACAACAGGGTTAAAATGGCCAGATGCTCTACCGTTAGCTCTTTTGGGAACAAGAACAACAGCTCATTCTAGAACAGGATTGTCACCTTATGAGGTCCTGTTCGGACGCCCAGCAAATGTGTGGGGCATCCCACGTCCTCGTAAATACTCAGATATTGAATATCCTGTGTTGCTTGATTATCTTGGCCAGTTAACAGAAAGTTTACGTTCTATTCACCAACAGGTCCGAGAATCCCTACCTTCTGTACCAGAGGGACCCGGCCACGACATTCAGCCTGGAGATTTTATTCTCATCCGGAACTTCCAGCGGAAGAAAAGTTTGGAGCCGCGCTGGAAGGGTCCTGAGCAGGTTCTGTTGGTGACACAGATGGCTGTAAATGTTGCTGGTCGAAAGAACTGGGTCCACGCCACCCACTGCCGGAGGATTCCTTTGCCGTTGCCATACGACCAGTGGGTCAAAGAGGGCGTGGGCGACACAGAGTGCAAGCAGGTGCCCAGGTTTGTTCCCTTCAGTGACGCCCAGTTGACCTGGACACACACCGATAGGGAGAACGATGATGTTTTGAATGAGGCTGTTCCCCGGAGATTCAAGCCATTCAGGAGGCTTTGTTTATTGATCACACGGTGCCTGGGGCTACCAGGTACAATTTGCGCCCTTGGCTGAGGGATACTAAGTCCAAGGAGAAGAAAGAATAGGGATGGACTGCACAAGATAGGTAGTACTGAGTTCAGTACCAACGGAATTCACAGAAATTAGTGGAGAATTTTGTACTTACTTTGCCCTTATCGTCTGAACGTTAGCTACGGAGAACAGAAGTATACCTTGTAGTTATACCATATTTATTGACGTGGGATAGATTAAAAGAGCTTAGGGCAGAGCAAGCTCCACCGCCAGTGCTCAAGAGCGCCAACTTATTAATGGACGATAGGAGCCTGTACCAGTGAGGCTCTGACGGACACTGGGAACTTGTATATTTTCTTTGCATTCTTGCCGCTTTGCAATTCATTATGCATCCCTTTGGTAGAAAGGTTGCTGAGGAAGAGCAGCCAATGGTTCTTGTTGCACAGCATAATATGATGTGGACACAGAAAAACAAAATGATATGTGTTGTTCTTTTGGTTTTGCTGATAATCATATTGTGTGGGGTGTCATAGGTTTTGGAAAATGATCAAAGTGTACCTTTATGCAGCAAGGGTAAGGTTATCGCCCCGAAAAGAAACAAAAGAACTGTCCGAGTATTTTTGGAGACACATAAGAGGTTCTTCGGAGAGGGGACAGCTTGTTACCCCACCCAATCAGTCATTAGTCTGTGGACTGCATATCCATTGTCACTTGTAAACTATACTTATACTCGACCACCTCAATTCACAGAAGTGAAAGAAGTATTTGGTTTTTGTTATCCGAGACCATGTCTATACCATAGAAAGCCACTGGGAATGGGTTATCCAGGTTGTGATAACAATACCTATTGCTAAAATTTCTATATGGAGAAACAGAATACCACATTGGTGGGTTGACATTATAAGGAATTGATAGTTACCATCTTAAGCAGTAAGATGGCCGACAGGAGAGGAGCTCCGGCCGGGAGCTCCTGGCCAGGGATTGCTGTTTTGGCTCAAATCCCCTAATTTCCACCCCCTCCTGGACCCTTTTACTCACCTGGTGGTCGTTCTTAGACAGCGGTCTCCGTCTCTCCTTTTCTCCCGTTTCTCCCGTTTCTGGACTCTAGAACGTCGGAGTAATCAGGATCGCTACTCAAACCGGTGGAGCCCGAGCAACATGGCCAATGCCTGGTGGAGCTGCATCGACACCTATAGGGGAGATTGGCTCTGGCACACCGCCATGGCCGTCACCTACCCAGACGGACATCAGACATAGGTCTCGTCATTTCTCTGCTGCTGTCTCCTCCCTCCCCCTGCCTTCCGACGAATCGTTGATGGTCGGCTGTTGACAGAGCCAGTCTCGGCGGTGCTGATGCCTGGTGGAGTTCCCCGGACGGCTGTTGAGGAGCCTCCTGATCATCCCCCGGCCCTTCTGGGCTCGACTGCCGCTACTTGCCCTACTGCCTGCCCTCCAGCTTCGCCCCCCATGGGACATCTGGGACCCGTGGGTCTTTTCCAGGTACGGGGGTGCAGTGGTGGTAAGCTTTCACGGCACTGGGGTGCGACGCCCCCGGGCTTTTCCTTGCCTTCTGAGCCTGGGAGGCGCGCCCCCCTGGACTACGCTGCTGCCTCCCTTTCTCTAAGACTGCTCCCTAACACCCAGGCAGACTTCCCCTGACCTACAACGTGTGGATCGACGACACCGATGCCCCCGTGGTCCAGAGCCTGTGCACGCAAACGGCCGACATTCTACAGCCCTCCGCCCTCCTTTGGTGCTGTGGCTGCGTCCCCCCTCCGACTCTACTCGATGGAGTTAGGTTTTGACTTGTGTGCATCCCGCCATTTTGGGATGGTTTCCGTCGATGCCCACGACCCGGATCCGCCATCTTGTTGATCTTTGTCCGTTCCTTCTTCCCGCTGGACTCCATCCTGGAGACCTTCGAACGTTTCACTTTTTTGCTGGTCCGCCTTAACTCTTACTCCCCCTCAGGTCCCCTTCTCTCCTCTCACCTATCACAGGCTCCGATTCTTGTCCCCCCTTACCTTCTCTGCCCCTTATGATGTTTTGTTTCTCTGTTACACCACGCTCTAGTAATGCATACTACTGTGTTATTTTGGGGCATATTAGCAAGGGCACTATCGCCGCTTTAGCGGCACTTTTTGCCGCTAAAGCGGCGATATTCTTATCGCCCTATCAGCAAACTGTCTCTAACAGCAGTTAGAGACAGTTTTCGGGCATTAGCGCCCGTGTTTTTACCGCTTTGCATGTCATATTTATCGCTAATGACATGCAAAGTGGGCGTTCCCGACGAACAAACCTGGGAAACACCCGCTAACAGGCCTATCGCCTATTAGCAAGGTGGCCATGGCCCCAGTTAGCGACGTGAAAAGTCGCGCTAACCGGGGTCATCGCGATTTATTTTACACCTGCAATTAGCAGGTGTTAGCCATATCTAACATGGGGGGGGTGGATTATGCTGATACGACCACATGGAAAACACCGCTATGGCTGGAATAATTATCGCCATAGCGCTAAATGTCGCTAATACAGCATTAGCATGGCATATTATTCCGACGATAGCCGGCGATAAAAAAGTGCTCGCTAAACACGCTTTGCGATGTTTAGCGCACTTTTTAGATAATATGCCCCTTTGTTTTTATTATGTGTCCTTATTTGCCATTCGCTATTAACTCTTGTTTTTTTACCTTGTAATCATTGTGTAACTAATGTTTAATTATTGTACCTTGCAACTCGCTGTTCCTTATGTAAAGCGCTCTGATAACTCCGGGTCTAGCCAGCGCTATATAAAACTCATTAAATAAATAAAATAAATAAATAAATACCCCGCTTGTTGCCCCATTGTGAATAGCACTGATACTTCACTGTATATAAACTGCTCAGGAATAGTGCTGTACAAAAATATGATCCCCTTGGTGAATGATGAAGATCCAAGTACTTTTGGAATGAACTCCAGGTATGCAGCAGTGGATTATGAGGGACCGATTTATGCACACCCAGGGTTTTTCTTTTTGTCTAATGGGACGTATTCTAATGTCCACAGTGGTACAGATGATGTAGCTCTTGGAATGGTATTGCCTTTAGGTGTACCTTGTAAATATGCTAAGCCTAACATACGATGGGTTAAAAGGACTTTGACGAAGGAATTCTGTGAGGGAGTGACCGATATAGAGGTCAATAATTATAGTAATGAGATCACTTTTGGATACATCCTTTCTTTTATTTTCACTTTGGGTGGTACCTCTATGGCCAGGGGTGAGAAGGCTAGAGAATAGTTTGGGTGTAAGCTGCAAATTTTATCTAATACCACATTAGCAGCTTTGCTTGACATCACCACTCAGTTGGAGAGTATGCAAATATCTATTCGGAATAGACTAGATATGCAGTTTATTTTATTTTAGCTAAGAGTGGTGGTGTATGCGCGGTAGTGGGCGATCAGTGTGTGGTCGAGAACAAGAATATGGAAAAGAAGATTACCAAACACATTTTAGATATCCTTGAAAACGTCAAAGGAATGGAAAGTGGGAATTGGAGTTGGTCTCTCTTTGGCAGCTGGGGCTGTATTCTTGAAAAAGTGATTTATCTGATTGTGATATTTGTGCTCTGCTGTGCCCTTATTCAATGTCTTCCCTTCTGCTGCTCCTATTGTACCTCTATTCGCACCCCTAAAAAGAAGATATCAATTCATGACACCAATGCTGCTATAATGATTCAAAAGGATATAGAGGATCTGATGAACATCGATGAAGGAATTTTCGAAAATTCCTCCCTCCATACTGTTTCACTTCCTGATGTTGATAGTATGGAGTGCTCATAACGGTTTGTTAATGAGATTTCTTATTACTGTTTGTAGTTTTGTTTCCTCTTGTTGCCGTTAGAAAATATTTAGCTCATGCTAAAAGGAGGGTCTGTTAGAATAGAAATTGTTTATGCTTACGCAGTGTTCCATGTATGTTAGCATTCGCTGCGCCATTTTCTATTTGGGCGCCATTTTAGGCTGTTCAAAACTGATCTAGTTCAATTCCGAGAAATGCTCCTCTCTGAGTTTCGTTTCTTCACTTGGGTTTTGTTTCAGTAATGAGCACACTGTTCATGTTAACACATAGCTTTCTCATTAAATAGAGGCCCTCTCCCCCTTGTCTGGTGGCGGGCTCCGGATGGAACGACCTTGGACTATGTTACTTTGGGGCCGATTCCGTTCTCGGTCGGAGGTGCACCTAACACCATTCGGTCGGGAAAAAAGCCATGCGAATGCCTGTTTCCCGACCGATCCGCACATTAATCCGAACGAACAAGTACGATGCGCACAACAGCACAGATTCCGACCCAGTCGTACTCACCCAATCCAGGTCCTGTTCCCCGACCGAGCCGGATCCGTAAACGCAGATTCGAGTCGCCCGGAAGCCAAAAAGCAGCCCCGTCCGGACAAGTACGATGCGCTTCCCGTACGCGCCGAACCCGTCGCTACGCACGGCACGTCAAAGCATCCGGGAGAGGCGCACATAAGCTCCGATTCGCGCCACAACACGATCCACGGCTACGAGACGAACACGCAAGCGACGAGGACGAGGCGAAGCAACGACAAAGACGAACGAGACGAACCAACCATGAATCCCATCGTTCCGATCCTACCAATATTCTACATCTACTACCGGAACAGGCACGGATGCGTACTGTTATTTGGTTGTCAAGAGGGATGAGTTCCATAGCTTGGTTGCTTAGTCCTTCATTTGTTACAGCTGAATTCTCGATTGTGAGCAGTCTTTCAGTCTGAACCTCTTGAATAGTAGCGAGAGGAGTGAGTCTGCTACTAGGTCGGAGTCCACGAGGCCTACTGCTTAGTATTGGCCACATGTTGTGGTTTGATGAGGTCGATGGACACAAATCTTTTCTCCTTTCTTCCAGCAAGGGGCGGCAGAAGTACTGTTCTTGTACCTTGAACTGCTAGAACAGGTACCGGTTGTCTGTAAGAAGGTCCAAATTCCTTCTTGTCCGCAATTCTTTCTCTGACTAGATCCCCGACTTTCGGAATCCAGACAGGCCTTGCTGGGACCGCCGATATTTCCCCAGTGGTGGTTGGCTGTAGGGAGACGTTGCTTTGTTTCGTTCTTAATTTGTTAAGCTCCTGTAAAACAGCCAAACGATCTTTGATATTAAATGCTTTATTTTCCACCACTGTGCCTACGTGTTCTAAGTCTGGAACCCACATTCTTGTCCCAAATAGGACTTCATATGGAGTGACCCCCCTAGAGAACTTCTTGGCAGATTGTTGAGAGCGCGCTGTACGCTATTGAGGTGTTTGACCCACCCATCACCCGAACCTAATACCCTAGCTGTTATAGACTGCTTTATGTCCCGGTTTTTCCTTTCCACAACAGAATTTCCCTCAGGATGGAATGGAGAGGAGTACCGCAATGCAACACCCAGACTGGCCATGGCCTCCTTGTAAGCCCTAGAGCTAAACGCAGGACCCTGGTCAGAATGTAGCGTGCCTATTGCGTATGTGCCGATAAAGACTCGCAAATCTTTTATAACAGTTCGAGCGTCAGCCGAGCGCTGAAGCCATAACCATAGGAACCTAGAGCATGAATCCACTGCAACCAAGATGTATTTATAATTACCGTCCCTTTGCAAGGGACCGCAGTGGTCCAGGTAAACACAAGCTAATGGTTTATCCGAAATTAACAAGGGTGTCTGCGCAGGACGTTTCACTGTTGAGACTTTCATCTGTTGGCAAATATCACATTCTAAAACATAGTTCTTAGTTTGTTTCCGAATGCCAGGCCACCAATATCTTTGCTTGAGTAAAGATACTTTCGCTGAAACACCTGCATGGGCAGAAGCTATCCCTTCGTGTGCTGCTAGGATTAGTCCTAATCTGCGTTCCTTGTTTGGAATTACCCTATCCCCCACTCCAGGGATTCGAGCAAAAGGAACGTTGTTCGCATCAATTACATAAGAGTACTTGAGTGGAAACTTTTTTGGTAACGCTGCACTGCTGCCTTTGCTTGAAGCATTGACAGCTAACATTATCTCACCGTCTATTTTTGTTTTTGAACGAGTGATCGCAGCTACGGAAGCCGTCTGAACAGCCCCCTTTGCGGCTTCGTCAGCCAATGAATTCCCTGCAACATGAACGCCATCATGCTGATGACTCAGTGTGTGAATCACGTGAGCCTTTGGTAGTTCGTTTTTCAACTGAACTACTTGTTCCCAAAGCAGTTTGTGCTTTATTGTGCCACCTTTCGCATCTTTGAAACCATTTTCAAGCCAGGTTCGTATATAGTCATTATACGACTGAACACAGTAAAAGGAATCGCACACGGTTAGTGTGAGGAATTCTCGATCCGTACTCTCAAGTGCCAGTTTGAATGCTTGTAGTTCAGCTCGCTGAGCTGTACAATCACCTAGTGATTGAGTTTTTGTGACCATAGGTCTGAAGATGCCATCTCGCATGCGACCTTTAACGATAGCACACACTGCACTGTAAGCTTGCTTACTCCCAGTTGCGGGCTGTGCGGATCCGTCAGTGTAAATTACGAATTCATACTGATCGAGAGGCAGAATCTCAGTGGGCAGAGGACATTCTTGTTCATACTGGAGAAATGCTTGTGTTTTTAAATCTGGATCAAAAACATATTCAACATCAGGTGCAGCAAGAGAATTAACCCATTGTATCCATCTCGGATGTAGTGCTTTAGCATTTGGAATGCTTGCTTTTGTGACCGCTTCTAAAGCTGGTACTGGGGTAACGACAATTATGCGTTTCCCTTGGGCTAAGGCTCTTTCTTTTGCTACAGCTGTTTGAACTGCTGTTAGAATTTTTTCAGTTGAACTGAAGCGCATTTCCGCTTGTGTGTACAAATGGGATTTGTATGCGATTGGTACTTTCTCACCCTCATTGAAGGTTAAGTAGGTGAATCCACATTGACCCGAAATTATTCGAATCACCAAATTTCTTTGACTTACGCGTGTTTGTAAGTGGTTTGTTGCTAACATGTTAGCTTGGAGTGAACGCAAGATTTCTGTGTGTTCCTGTGTCCAGTTTTTGATTGAAAAATCAGGTTTGATTAATGCGTAGAGAGGTTTAACCCTTTCTGCATAGTTTAGAATGTATGTTCTTCCAAAATTTAGGAATCCCAGTATTGATTGTAAGTTTTTTAGCGTCTTTGGAGGTTGGAGCAGTGCACATTTCTCTAGAAAGTTAGCTGCCAAGCTCTTGCCTTCACTTGAAAGCTCATATCCCAAAAATAGGACATTGAGATGGGCAATTCGGGACTTTTTAAAGTTGAACTTGTAGCCCTCAGAGGCGAATCCCAATATAATGGTGCTCACCCTGTTCAAGTGTTTGTCCAAGTCATCGTCTGTCAGATAGATGTCATCGACATAGGACAATGCCTCGTTGTCATAGATTTGTAGTAACTCTGTTACCCTCGCTGAGAATAAACCTGGGCTGTTCTTGAACCCTTGTGGGAGTCGACAAAAGTGACGCTGGGTCCCCATTATGGAGAATGCCGTTAAGTACCTGCTTTCAGGTGCTATGTTTTGACAAAAGAAACCATTTGAGATGTCTAATGTTGTTTTGTATTTTTTACGCACAATGTTATTCATTAATGCTGTGCTGTGTGCATTTTGCACTGCAAAAGTTTTAGAACAAGTATTTAGGTGTCAGTAGTCCAAAACTAGACGATATGTATTGTCTGGTTTGGAGACAGGAAACAAAGGATTGTTCACGGAGGAGGTGCATGTTTCAATCACCCCTTGATATTCAAGTTGATCTAACCCTGGCCTGTTTTTTAGCTTCTTGCTTAATCGGATACTGCCTCTGTGCAGTTGGTTCATGTTTCAGATTTATTTTATGGTGAGGTGAGTCCTCATCCCATCCTACATGATTTTTATATAATGCTGGAGCCTGGGCCACTGCCCATTTTCTGGCATATGTATATTTTAAGTGAATTGGAATGTGATTGGAGAAGGCAGGCATAATCATGTCCTCGCCGTGTGGGCACTCCCTGACAAATTGTGGTGGCCAGTCTTTTCTGCTAGAAGTATGTCATAACCCTTTGATAGTTTTTCCCAAAAGAGTGCTTTAACCTGTCTAGGTTTGTCTCTCTCCATCCGGAGTGTTATATCATATAACTTTTGTGGAGCACTAACCCTGGTGTCTACAGTTTCTACTGTAATGTACTCATTCAAGTCCACTATCTCCAGAAGTTCCATCAGGTTCTGGCGAGCTATTGTGACTTCTGCTGCACTGTCCAGCATTGTCTGAGCCCATTCTCCGTTCTTGAGTTGCGTTCTCAGAATTCTCGGCATGTCTTACTATTAGACCTGCGACTTTCTTTTTGGAGAATTGAGGTTTTGCTTTAGTTTTTGGAGCGTGTTTGTCGTCTTTCGATTTCACGCGTTCTTCTCTATGTTCTGTTCGTCCTCTTCTTTCCGAAGTCTGTGATGAGACCTGAAAGGGACGAGAGGAACGTGTATCAGTGTATTGATACCTATCAGGTTTTCTCAAATTATCCCTATTCCTGAGGTTATACCTCCTTTCAGAGGGCTCCTTTTGAGGAGACCTACCTCGGGATTGAGACCTTTTCTCATTTGAATTTTGTTTATTAGTCTCCCACTTCTTTTTAGAAGATGTAGGAGTTTGTTTAATTGAGTCCTTCTCAGGACTTTCAGATAGTTTTGGTTTAACTGGTCTCCCACCCAAACTATCTCTGCCTAATTCTGCATAGGATTGTTCTATAATTCTGGGTAGCTCTGTTTGATGTTCTGTAACATCAAATTCCCTTAATTTTTGTCGGATCGCCACTGCTGCTGCCTCCCCTTTAATATTTAATAATATTATTGTTGAGACCTGGTCGAAATTTTTCAGTAATTTCATACCTAAATTTAAAGCAGGCTCTGCCCCGTATTCGTTTTGAATTTGTTTTAGGACATCAGGTATTACCGCAATTGACGGAATGCCGTGTGTTTTAGTGTAGATGGCAGCAAAGACTGAGCCCCAAGTGGTGCAGTCTTCCAGTTGTGGTGTGATCCCCATTGGTAAACTAATGGTTAGTATTCTGTGTTTCTCATGTGGGCTAGTATTTGGAAATACTGCTTCGATTTAAGTAATTTTTTGAGCTATCCAAAACGGGATTTGCTCACGCTTAGTGGGCATTTTACCCATGACTGCGTATAGAGTCTGTGGTGTAATTTTTAGAGTATTCCCCTGGTGAGGGGTTTGATTTGGAAGTGTTAATGGTGGTTGGACTGTAAAAGTCTGTAGATTTTTATTAACTCTGTGAGTTGAGTAAGTAGTTTCTCATCTGACATTATTTCTATATCGGGATGAGGTGTGTAGCCTGCTAGAATCGGACATGTTGCTCCTGGTCTACCTAGTGGACCGAGCCTGGTTATATTTTTGTGATGTTTTAGGGCGCCTTTAAACCAGAGCTGATGCTCTTGGTATGTTAATGGAATTTCTATATCCTCGAAAGGAATGTATTCCTCTGGTGGTTCATCTTCTTTGTAGAAGTGAAACATGTGTGTTACTGAATTGGATTCAGGAAATATTACCCATGAATAGAATACCTCTGTCTGAAAGGATTCATGTGCCTCTATCACGAAAACTGCTCTACCTCCTCTCGGTGATAGGCCATGTTTTATAAGTTTTAGAGTAATGGCTCTTCTTAAGTTTGGAGCGATGTCAATGACACCCTCCTCGGTTTCATTTAAACCGGTGTTGTTAAAAAATGCTGGCTGGGCTGGATCAGCAGCAGCAGCTCCACCGTTTCTGGCGTGATTGTCCCCGTTTAAGGACATTTTGTTTTATGAAAAATGTAGAACAAGTTTCAAGGAAACAAAGATAAGGTTCACAATATTGTGGAACACTGTATCCTTCAACGTTGAGCAAACCAAACAGCTAATATATAGGGTTCTGCCCTATGTAGCCGTGGCGGATACTTAACCCTGCCCACTCCAGACATCTTTAGGAGTATATGGGTAGGGGTCTCTGAGAGAAAAAGAAGAGATGCACAGCTGAGTTACTCAGTATCTAACGTTGAATTACTGCCTTACCAAACGTTGGGCGCCATGTAGTGTAGCTCCTATTTCCCTAATAGGCTCTGCGCATTGGAATAATATATCCTATAGGTTTGACATAGTACTAAGGTCGGTATGTCCCTATCGAGTATATTAAACTTAATTACTTGTGCCAGCTAGCTCAGAGGCCACTAGAAACTTCTTGACGACAAGAAGGGAGTAGTTTCTGGCAGCCGCAAAACATGACCACTGTGTTTCCCTTACAGAATCAGGACATGTCCCAGAGTCGTAGAAACAATAGATAACTATTTCACTCAGCTCAGTCGTGCATGGTTCAGTTATTCTCAAAGTTACACAGAAATAACAGACGGGCGTTTCAATAAAAAGGTTTATTGAACAGTCTTGTTTCTGTTGTAAGTTAGATGTGCTGTTACGATCACAAGACAATATGCGAGATAAATAATGTACAGAGTGAGCAGTAGAAATAAATAATACTGCGTTAGCATTATCTTTTTAGCATATATGCATTTACATAAAATGACACAGCCTAAAAATGCGAGTACTCATACGATGCGTTTCTAGCCTAGTTCTACCCCAGTGTTCCTAACCTATCCTAGGTGTAGGGAGAAGTAGAAGTAGGTGATGTATTCCTGACTAGAGTATACTAAGAGTATGTTACGCCTAGTATGCCAAGAGTCTAATATGCCAAGAGTCCCTCTAGGTTCTAGTCTGCTCCATACCTGAAGAATGAGAGAGGTAGGAATCTCTTTCCGGACTCGAACTCCAACACCCCGCAAGGGAAGTTAGATCACTGGAAGCTGGACTCTCTGCGTGCAGGAATGACAGCGTCTTCTCAGTGCGTCCGGCCGGGAATCGGGCTCCTCTGAAGTCGAGGTCTCCTCTGATTTACAGGGGTTTGGGAAGGTATATTTATACCTGAAAATGTTAGCATTGACGTGAGTTGGGCAGCGAAAGACGTCATGAATGAACCCCTAAGGAATAATGGTTCATGCATAATATATGAGTCCTTGAAGAAATCAATAGTCCTGGGCAAGGGAAACTCCCGCAGCCTAAGGGTCTGTTTTTTTCATGGATGCGTTGAGACGCTAGGGTGGACGGATGCCGGAATCCATGCCTGTATTTGGAGCGCATGGTTTATGCCTAAATAAGGTCAGGGATTTTATGCCTATATAAGGGCAAGGCGAATTGTGCCTATATAAGGACATGATTCTAGAAAAGCCATTTTATGGACACCCTATAAAGTATACAACAATGGAATTGCAACTCTTCTTTGATGTGACCGGAACCGTCTGGTGCGAATCATATCATCATGCACCAGACGTTGTGACCGAACGCCTGGTGTGACCAATATCACCATGCACCGGACGTTGTGCCTCACTTCCACTTCAACTCTTTGTTGCATGTGACTGAAGCAGTCTGGTGCGACCCGTATCATTGTGCACCGGATGTTGTGCCCGGATTGCCTGGGTGCGACTCTGATCGATATGTACCTGACGGGGTGCCTCTTCCTTTTGAGAAGTCTCCCTCCTCTGCTTCATCCTTCTTTCCTCGATCGTTCCCTTTCTGGCCCTCAGCGTGGAAGACCTCAACCGGCCTTCCCGATGACATTGTGGTGCCAGATAGTATTGCCTGGCTAGGGCCTGGGTGGTGAGAGTGATGGACTGGGCTGGAGGAACGCGTCTGAGAATGATCGGAAGTGGGTCAAGAGACTGCGTGACACCCCTGTGCTTTGCGCAACTGGGCTGGTGCCAGAAGGCCCATGTGGACCCCTTTGGCGTGACTGACTGTTGCCCTCAGCCTGTTTCTGCTCCACATCCTGTGGGTGAACTTCTCGAGTGACTGCCAAACTCCTTTTGCCCACTGCCTCCTAATTGACCTTGCTGCCTACCCCCATCTGCTTCCCTGGGACCCTGACTAAGAGTGACTTCAGCCACATGCCACCTAGTGCCTGGGGGGAGAAAGGGATGTCTCCAATCAGGGGTTGTAGGATAGTCGGGGTGAGTTGGAGGGTGGCTGGAAGCTGGGGCCACAGGGTCTGCAGCACGTTACCAATTGAGCTGCTGGGTATCGGTGGCACCGAATTAGGGTGCTAGGTGCATATGCATTGGAGCGTGTTCCGTACGGACCTGCCTGATATCCATTACACCATGTAGCGGTGCGGAGTGAGTGTGTGTGTGTGTGGGAGTGACAGTAGGTGGACCGTCTGTGATTCATGACACTGTCCGGCTGTTTGCCGTATGCGTGATTTCTTGCTAGAAAAGCATTACATTTGACATTGATTTTACCTGCACGGCCTCAACCCGCGGTGCTGCTAAAAAGTGGTATAATTCGGTATATGCACATATTTCTGATATCGTTGTGACTCGGGGTGCACTGTCTAACTGTTTGGTGTTGACTTATAATAATTATTGGAGTGGGCCTGGGGTGGACAACGTATTGTACTGCATAAGGGTGTGGGGGGGGAGATAGGGTTGTAGAATAGGATCTTTCCCAAGTGTGCATATTGCTGGTGTCATTTGAACACGGTTAGGCCTAGTACTGATAGAAATAATTCCAAATGTGATTTATGCCCAGAAATACAGGATGTTCATGTTGTGTTGAATATTATGTATGTGTTGAATACAAACGTTATTTACATACATCCTTTGTGAAACTCAGGTTGTTTATCATGAGCGAGTGCTGTGCAAATGCTTTACACATTGCCTCTGTGGTAAGCCTTACAACTCAGTGCCAAGCTACCCAAGGGTGAGCGCAGGTAGCACAGTGTGTGTAATCACCCGCCCCTGACGGGAGTGGTAGGTTCTGCCTGGCTGAGGGATTGCCTCAGCCAACCAGAAAGTGCCAGTTCCAGCACTAGCAAACAAACCGCACACCTTTCTTTACTAGTTGATTATCTGGAGTCTTCAAGCGTGATGATTTTACAACACAAAATCTTTTAGTTCTAGCTTTTAACCTTCAAACAATTCCATCTGTTAGAATTAGAAAAGAATATCATCACCAAACTCAAACATCATCTAATTCCTAAATAATATATTTCTCTCATATAGAGAGTTTCCCTTGAGAATCAAAACCTTGCCTTGAATTGTCGCCACCTGTGAACCTCCAGCATCAGCCACTGGATATATCAAGGTTATCAACTCACCATTGTTCTCATATTATCAAGTTAATAACCTGGGATCATTTTTAAATTACTGGATTGGGGCGGAAACTTATATCAGAATATTGACAAAGAGTTTAACCAAGGACCAATTCCTTGCTTTTAAAATTCAACTAGAAACCCCCACCAAACCCAAGCAATATAGAAGTGCCACAATATTTAAAAAAATAATTATTTCACACAAGGATCAAACCCCTGCCTTTCATATTCCCAGTCTTCTAAACTCCCACATGAACTGCAGGATGTACTGATATTGTCCAATCACAATAGCTCTCATATAAGGAACCATTTTTAAAATACTATTTAGAGCTGAATATTGTATCAGATTATTGCTTAAAACTATCCCAACAGATACATCCTTGAAAGAATATAATATAAAACCTTCACAAATCTCAATAGACATATTGGTATCATTAATCCTTAATCGAAAAATGCATTTTTTTCACACAAAGAGTTTCCCTCCAGAATCCAACACTTGTCCTCCATGCTTTCCATTACTATAACTCCAGCTTATGCTATAGAGTACAATGATGCAATCAGTTCACATTCATTCTCATATTGGGGTATTCACAACCAGAAACCATTCTTGCAACTACAAAATTAAGATCAATATTTATATTCGAACTAATTGCTCTAAAAGTGTACTTTTGATCCAATTTCTTCAAAAAGGGAGGACCAGAATATTTTAGATTTTTCTCTCATTCATGCTTTCCAACTTTCAAAATATCATTTGCAGTCCTCAATTACAGAAAGAGTGACGGAACCTGCACAGTACTCATAGCAGTGTCTACAGTTCTCAATCACTGTTCGAACCCTTACTTATAGTTTTCAATCTTTCACTCCAAAATGTCTCTTTAGACCTCAATGTTAGCTCTGAAATCACCACCACGCCAATTAGTTGGTATCTCTTCAATGCCCATTAACCTAATGGAAATATTTGCATATTGTTAGCATGTTGTTCTTGTAAGTGTCACTGTTGGATATTTTGTATCTGCCTTTCTTATGGCTCTCAAATGCTCTCTTCACCTTTCTTTCAACTTTCTTAATGTGGATCCAACATACTGCAAGCCACAGCTGCATATCATCAAATAAATTCAAGTCTTAAAATTACAATTATGAATGAAGTGATCTTTTATTTACACCCACTTGTTCCATCTGAAAATTCCTTAGCTCCACCCATAACATACTTAAGAGGTTGCAATGTCTACATTTGTAACATCCAACCTTTAGGTGCAGTGGGAAGCCATGTAAGATCTTTACTATGACTCAGATTCGATTTTCCATATTTAATGGTATCACTTGGTCTAAAGACTGATTTCAGAGTAGGAGCCCTAGAGTGTGTAATCAACCTTTTTTCAATTAAATTTTTTTTTTTTCAAATTGTCATTTAACGTAGTTAAACACAAATGCTTATCCAAACAATTGAAGACAAAATTGTTGTTGACACTATACTTAGTGATAAACTGTATCCTATCCTTTTCAGTCTGTTTATTTAGAATTTTTTGTCTAACCATCGAAAGAATCAATCTTTTCATTGTTCTAGCTATAGTTTTCGCTTTCTATGCAACCTTCGGTTATAGCCTCTTTCTAAGAATTTCTTTCTTCATGTAGTCAGACTCTTCACTACAATTCCTTTTTGCTCTTAAAAATCCTCCATATGCAATGTTGTTTTTCTGCTTATGGGCATCTGCAGATTATGCATGCAGCACAGCATTAGCTGAGGTTAGCTTCCTGAATATTTTAGTTTGGAGTATATTTCTTTCAACATATAGGGCCAAATGTACATAGCCTTTTTCATGTCGCAAACGGGCCATTTGCAACCACAAGATTTTTTAAGAGCACTTTTAAAAAATGAAACTTCAAGGTTTCATTTTTTCTTTTTAAACGCATCCTGTTTTCCTTTTAGCACTCCATCCTCCTCCTCCTGTTGCCTCTTTCCCCCTCCCACCCAACCCATCCCAACCCCAGCCAGATCTTAAAGCAACAAACATGACACCGATGTTCCTGTCCTTGTTGGTTAGACCTGTGGTAAACAGGATAATAAATCCTTTTAATGTGTCTCCTTTGCATTTGATGCTTCGGTACAATAATTACCTGCGGCGAGCTGATTTCTGAGCCTCTAACATCACTCTCAAAAGAGATTTTAGTTTCTTGGGGATTTTTGAGCCATCGAAGGAAGCTACGACGTTGAATCCCCCACCCATCACCCCCCTGCAGATCACCTCACTCACTTATTTGTGAGTGATGTGAAGTGCAAATGAATTTGACTACAGCAATACACATCCTGCTGGCCCAGGCTGAATGATGGCAACATACAACTGAATAAATGTGACAAACGCTTCTATTCCAGGAATACTCAATAGACGAGGGTCGCATCTATGCCTTTTTGCGCACTGTGACCAACTTTTAGAAAAAGACCAGACACCCAGAGACGTCTTTAGGCATGGGGAATGTGGCTGTGGCTCAGGGCCCTCGCCTTTTGGGGGGGAGGGTGCTGATAGTGCCAGCTCTGTTCTTCAGAGAATCTTTCCCTGATGACCTTCAATAATTCTTAAACAGATTGTGATAAATACTGTTTCTCTTTAGTTTGTTTTTAATGTGAGTGATGTGTTAGATGTGTGAGAGTCTGTTACAGACATTTTGAAGAAAATGTTGTGTTTATGTTTCATGTTTATGTTTTATGCAACATCCATCACAAAATTTCTTTTAGATCAAAACAGGACCTCACATATGAGAAATGGGACAGTGTCACAGAGACTATTTGCCGTAATATTAGTGAACTGCTGCTGTGTAACACACATCACTATCCCTGAATATTAAATGTAACAACTTTAGAATTTGGACGAGTGTACCTGTGTACTATCAGTGACTTGGCCAAAGACGACATGAAAGAGCTGAAATTGGATCATAAAATCATTAAATCAAAGCTGTTCTGAACAGGGGCCCCCAAAACACGGTCCACCCGGGCCTCCAAAATCCTTAAGATGTCACTGAAGACATCCACTGTAGTTTGTTCCAAACCTTGCTTCACGGCTGGATTTTTAGTTCGAGCCTAGACAGCGTGCATGAGCTGTCTTTGAGACATGCTGTAATCAGTATGTGGGCTTCAAGCCCGGCCATTGTTTTTCATTGGTTCTTCTGTGTGCTTTTCTAAATTCCTTACTTTTGAGTGGTAAATCATGGCCATTTGTCCCTCCTTTTGTATCGTTTCCTCACATGGCGAATGGCCCTGTTATATGTTTCTGTCCTTTTCAGTTCGTTTTGCACACTATTTTTTTAGATTGCCTTGGCTCGTGTTCTGATGTACGCACGCAGTTGATGTTTGCAACCAGTGTTACTGCTCTTCCCTCCCAACCACCATTTCTCTGTGTGCTGTCCCCTTCGCACCAACCCTAACCGTCCTTATTATTAAATAATCGTTGTCTTTTTTACGTTTTCGTAGTTGAGCTTCTTTTAGTAGGATATGACATTTGGGCTTCTTTTGAAAGGAGTTAGGCTCATTTTTTTTTTAATTATTTGAATTACAGGTGGTTGGGGCTAAGCTGGACAGTGACATAGCACCTGGGCCTGAGACAGTGGCAAGGCTTTGTGAAGTGAAGAGATGGTCTCAGTGCTGGTAAGAAGATTCTTCCACAACTTTGTAACAGGACTGTAACTCATCAGTGGCATTTGTGCGGCTATCCATCACCAAGAGCCAAGCGGCTTTTAAGTGTGTCACTTGCGCGTCACCTCTTGCGTCCTCCTCAGTCACTGTCTTCCGAGCACCCATGCTCTGGGCTAGGTCCCGCCCACCGCCGTCGTTGCAAAATGCCACTTCTGTGTCTAGGCCAACTGATCTTCTTCAACTACAACCCACCTCGGGCTAGCATCGCCACCAAGGCCACCATGAGCGTTGTAAGTGAAACCAGTGTTACTGCAGTAATGTTCGGGGGTTCCATTTGTTTAATTTTCGCTGTGATGGACTATACTGTCCCAGCCACCGCACCTACCTCTCCACAGGGCAGACCTGCTCCTCATCTCTCCCCTTACTCCGTATTGACAACAGCTCAGGATTGAGTATTCATGAGTTACTGAGCAGGGGAAAGTCTGGCTGCTCTGTGCTACTGTCTGCCTCTGGCTTGTTTGTGACTTTGCTTTATCTCCTGCCCTAGATCTTCTCAAAGCAAACTCAGAGCGGGCCCCAGGCAGGCACTTGAAAAAGAGTCTAAACGGCTGTTGCAGAGGCGACTGGTCTATTATCTCTTTCATCATTCAACCCCTCGACCTGGATTACTCACAGATCTTTACAGAAAGCACCCTTAACAACTAGTGTATTTACACGTATTGGGATCTGATCGCGTGTGCTTGAGTGTGTCTGTGTGAGCATGTGCTTGAGTGTATGTGTGTGTGTGTTCGTGCTTGAGCGTGCCAGTGTGTGCATATGCGTGAGTGTGTGTGGGCTTGAGTGTGGGCTTGAGTGTGTGCTTGAGTGTGTGTGTTTGTGTGTGTCTGTGTGTGCTTGTGTGCTGGAGTGAGTGTCTGTGTGCGGTTGTTATGTGTTCCGCGTGGGTCTGGCTAATGGTGCAGTATCACAAAATATCAAGAAGCTATTGTGCCATAATTATGGCAAGTCAAGAAGATATCACACCCCCCTTCAAAAAAAAGGCTTCTAATGCATGAGCCAGTGTTTTCCTACTGAGTAACCTACTGTTATTTTTGACTCTGAAGGATTTACAAACGTCCTTCCTATTTGTCACCTGATCTGCCCAACTCCATATGGTCTCACTTTTATAAGTGATGGACACACTGATATGTGATATCAAGGACGAAGACCAAGTCAGTTTTCCAACACTAAATAAATCTTACCTTATTGAAGCATTCCGTGAGCGCTGTCTTCATCACTACAATAGCCATACAATGATGTGCTTGTTGCTCATAAAGCATTCCATGCGCCACAGCGAGACCACAATTTGCACAACCAAAATCTATTAACCTTTAATTTATTAAAGATCTTTGCAAAGCACAGTATATCGGTAAAAATATGCCTCAGAGCAATTGTGGCGGAAAGAAGAGGTTCTTCAAATTACTCTGAATTTTTACAAGTCCAATTAAGGATTTATTGGGTACACTCCCACACCTCATACAGGCAGAGAAGCGCCCAGGAGCTGAAAGACAGCTCCTTCATAACATTTTAACATACATTGATAACCCTTTGGTTTACATCACAGACCTTATCAACAGTAAGGGGCCGATTCCGATTCAGGCCGGAAATCTCCCCGACCGAGCCGGACCCGGAGAGATTTCCGACCGAATCGGACCCTAGCAGCCCGACCGAACGAGTACGATGCGCACGTATGCCATCGGACTCGATTCGGTCGGACTCCCATTGAAGTCAATGGGAGCCATTCGTACGACGCGTACACGGGCTCCCATTGACTCAATGGGCACGACGCGAACAAGGGCGCCCCCTACAGCGTGTTCGCATCGATGCGGGTCGCGCCGTACATGCACGTGTAGGGGGGACCCATGGGTCCCCCCTGTGTGCGACTCGCGTGCCTACTCTTCCAGGGGGGTCCGACACGGACCCCCAAAGTGCGGCTCCGACAGCTCTTTGGAGCCGGACTGCGCGAGTCGGTCGGAGCGGTCAAGGTGCGCATCGTACTTACCCGGCCGGGGAACGTCTCCATTGCGCGGTGCGAGTCGTCCCCGTGCGAGTCGGTCGGAGCGGTCGGGTCCTGCGAACGAGTCGGTCGGAGATTTCGCGAGCGCACGCATCGTACTCGCTCGTTCGGACGCACGTACGATTCGGTCGGGAAATAGGGCTCCGAATCGGATCCGGTAAAGACGAATCCGATTCGGAGCCCTACCGGCCGAGATCGGAATCGGCCCCTAAGTCTCAAGAAACCCTTTGGTTCACCAAAGAATAACATTCATTTGGTCACCCTCCCTATGTTTCATGTAAATCCACCTTCTTATTTAACAATGTTCTTTGAAAGCTTCCAAATACACTTTAGCTCCATATACATGCCAATCTTCCCCACTCCAATCTTCCCCACTCCAACCTGCCCCACTCCAATCCGCCCCTCTCCAACCTGCCCCACTCCAATATGCCCCACTCCAATTCAAAATAATCTGTCCCACTCCATTCCACCCCACCCCAATCCAATACACTTCATCCCATCCCAAACCAATCCACCTCACCCCATTTCTATCCACCCCATCCAGTGCACACACTCCAATCCAACCAACTCTACCCCAATCCAATCCACCCCACTACCTCAATCCACTCCACCCTGCTCCACCCTATTCCACCCACTCCACAACACTGCACTCTATGACACTGCACTCTACAACACTCTCTACCACTGAACTCTGCTCCCCTCTACTCAACTCTACTCCCCCTACTCCACTCTATGACATTCTACTCCAGCAAATACAGTCTATGACAATCTACTCCTCCCACTCCACTCTAGGACACTTGCAACTGCCATATAGCAACAATCCACATACATAGACTCTACATCATGACACATAATCCCAATCAGCCTAATTTCACTCAATGCCACACAGATCCACGCAACACAATTCCACTCCACAAATTTCCATTCCACACCACATAATTCAGCAACAAACCACATAATTCAACTCAACAACAAATTTACAGAACACACCACATACATCCAATCCACACCACAGAATAGCACATCATGCCACAAAATTCAACAGCACACCACATAATTGAACTCCACAACATACCACTATACAACACAAAATACCATTGCACATAATTACACTCCATGACACACAATCCCACTCCACATAATTCCAGTGCACTCAAAAAACAGATAATTACTATCCACATAATTCCACTGCACACCATGCCACACAATTCCACTACACACATCCACTCCACACAATTCTATGCCACACAATTCCACAACCAACAATTCCAATCCGACCAACATAATTCCACTCCACACCACACACATCCACTTCTCTCCATAACACATGGGTAAAAGACATTGTCATTTACAACGCCATTAGCTCTAACTCTCGCAAATGCGAGATCTATTGGCATTGCCAGTGCTTGTTAAAGTCAGTGGGAACGTTTTAGGACGAACCTCTCTGGTGGCCAAGCTTGGGAAAGTTTATTTAAGGATGGCAGGGGCTGATTACCATGTAGTTTGCATGACAGGAACAAAAGTCTGCTTAGTGATGGGGTGTTAAACGAGAGCAGCTCGTCGCCAGGTAACAGCAGGGTTGAAGAACTGCCCGGTTCAATGCTGACATGTAATGCCTTCCCATGGACAGAGAAGAAAATTTAACAGAGTGGGGTGTAAAAAGTAACCTTTTTTAATGACAGACTATAACTATTGTATTTATTCAGATACCGAAGCATATTCATTTTTATTTACTTATTTATTTATTTATTTCGTGCACCAGGCACAGAGGGGTTGGCCATACCAGATCCAAGGAGGAATGGGGGATTAACCAAGAAGTCAGCTCTTCGAGCCTTTTATAAAACCAAAAGGGGGCGATTCTCGCCAAGTTGCCTATGAAGCCATGGGTTACATCATTTAGGGTTACCACCTCGCTATTACTTTACTGGCCTGGCCTGCCCTGTATTACTAAGTCCAGCCTCCAGTCTTGCCATAAAACTCTGACAATTTTACATGATTTCTTTTTCACTTACCAGCTCTTAGCTGGTTCAGAATAGAAAAGCATAAACAAATGGCTATACTGCATTTTTCTAAGAAAGGTGGTGCTTTGGGCGTCTCCAGGAGTAGGAAAGCGCTATAGGAATACCAATACAATCACTAAAACGCCGATAGAAATACAATGTTTCCTTGCTTGGAAGGGGGCCTGGGCCATAGTTGCGTCGCCACTTCAATCGCACGCTCTTTCAGCCTCTCCCAAAATCAGGGGCGTAAGTAGCGCAGGTCAATCAAGCCTCTGTGGCAAAGCCCCCACCCCATCCCCAAAACCAAGCCAATGAATATTTGTGAGGTATGGGTAACTGGGGGGTGGGGCGAGGGCTCATTAAACTTTGAACGGGTGGGGGCATCATTTTGCCTTACGCCACTGCCCAAAATGTCTAACCGACCTGCCCCCGCCTCAGTAAAGATTCCATCAGGTCAATTATGAAATTGTTTTTGCTGAAGTCAGGTACAGAGGATGGGTTTGTGGGCGTGTGCTAATGAACCAGGATGCAGATGACTGGCAGAACAACCATTGGACGTAGCCAGGAACGTACCAATTAAAACAAATAGGTTTGACGCCACCAGAGCAGTTCAAACCAACTGAGGCCAGTAGAGCAATAGAAACCAATTCACACCACGGGGAAGCTGACAGCAAACATTTAACAATACTAGACACCAGAGACACACGGGACAGCTGGAATCGAATGGAATTTCCACATAGGAAACTCACAAATGAAGTACCTGGATCACCAGGAGAAGGACTGCTAAGGGATGTCAGCACATCAATTGAAATAATTCTTAACACAGAAGTTAGCCTTGTTTATGGATGCCGCCCAGAATCACAAAACTGCACAAATTCAACTCCACATATTTCCACTCCACTCCATGCCACATAATTCCACTGCACATAATACCACTCCACGCAACATTATTCCACTCCACTCCAAACCACATAATTACACTCCATGCAACACAAATCAATTCCAGAGAATTTCATTCCGCATAATTCCACTCCAACCTACATAATTACACTTCATGCTACATAATTACTCTCCACAAATATCCACTCAGCTCCAAAATACATATTTTCACTGCACAAAATTCAACTATGCAACATGCCACATAACTCAGCTCCAAATAATTACACTCCACTCCATACTACATAATTACACTCAACATAATTTCACTCAACGCCACACAATTCCACAAACAATTCCACTACAACCTACATAATTTCACACCACATGATTGCAATCCATACAATGTAATTCAGCATCATGCCACATAATTCAACTCCACACCAAACAATGCCATTCCACGTAAATCCACACCATGTGACATATTACACTCCACATAAATGCACTCCGCACTGTGTCACATATTTACACTACACATATTTCAAATCCACACCACATACATCCACTCCACTCCATAGCACATGGCTAAAAGACAATGACAACACCAATAGGTCTTGAATTGCCAAAACCTATTGGCTTTGCCAGTGTTTGTTTTTTAAATTTTATACGAAGCGGCTGGTGTGAGGCTGATGCTCAACATGTGATAGACTACAACGCAGAAGATTGAGGAGGAGGTAACATCAAGTGTTGCTCGATTATGCAAGCAACCCTAGCCTTTTATCAGTGCAGGGAAGTATTCTCGCCAGGCAGAGGATCTAGAGCTCTCAAGTTACCCAGTCCCATGCCCGAGTAGCTCATCTAATCCAGATATTTTTGCTGCACGCTGGGATTCGTAGTTCTATTTAATCATCATAAAACCAAGACCACAAATCTCAGAATTCAAAGAAAAGTTCTCAGCTGGGTGAGATGCTCATGCATGGAACTGGGAAACCTGGGGGTCCTGAGAATCTACCCTGAGCTTCTCACTTGCATATCATAGTTATTGTCATTCCGCACCTTGGATCTGCTCCACCTTGAGGTTCCACCGGTCCTCCCTCGGGCTGGTCCCCAGAGGAGGCCGCCCTGGGGCTTAGAGGTCCTGGGCATGGTAGATGATGCTCCCAACTCTTCTACATGTGCAGAAACAACAGGGAGGGCCAAGGCAGAGCTGCTTCCAGTTGGGTCCTAGCTGGAGGGAAACCGGTGACACGGAGCTCCATATTCAGGGAGCACTCATCGGGCCGCTTCAGGTAAGTAGGGTTCTGCTCTATGAAGAACTTCCTGCAAGAGCTACTATACAAGACCCGTACATCCTCAAAAAGGAATCTCAGCATGTGTGTTGCAGTTATGCAGGGCTGGGTGGATTTTAGATGATGAAAGTTGGTAGATCTGCCCTCCCGGTAACTGCTCCAAACCAACAGTTGACCCACAAGTTTGGTGAAAGGGATTTATACCCTCAAAACAAAAAAAAAGGGGTTGTACTTTGGGTGTCCCCTAGCTCAGCCACAGTCTAAAGCTCACCGACAAGATGGAAATACTCTTTTTTTGGCACCCCCACTCCTATCAACTGCTGGCTGGATGGACCCCTCTACCCCTCCAATTTCACATACGGGGGTGGCCAAGAACTTAGGAGATAAGTTCGACCATCGACTAACCTTCCAACCGCAGGTTAGTTCAGTGGCTGGGATGTGTTTTGGGCTCCTGCGGGCACTGAAAAAGTTTTTGTTTTTTCTGTCCTCTTTTGCCAGGAAAACGTACTCAGGCGCTCATTACTTCCCGGTTGGATTATGCCAACGCTTTGTATCTTGGATTCCCAGACTATGCCATTCGTAAGCTTCAGGTGGTACAGAATGCTGCGGCACGACTTATATTGAATCTTCCTTGGAGAACCTGTATCTCTATTCATCTTCATTCTCTGCACTGGCTCCCTATTAAGAAGAGAATACTCTTTAGGACACTGTTGATGACTTTCCGTGCTTTAAATAACATTGGCCCAAGATACTTGTCTCCTGGAGTCCATTTCTACCACCCGGCTATGAATCTCCAATCCCTTACTGGCGTGCCGAGAGTGAACAGGGTAAGGACCGGTTGGCGCTCATTTTCCTTCCTGGACCCCGTTGAATGCATTTGAGGCAGGAGAGCTCTGAACACATTTTTAAAAAGAAGCTAAAAACATGGCTTTTCACCCTGTAATAGTTGACTTGCTGCTTAGGCTAGCGCCGGGACACTCCGAGGAGCATCTGCACGCTCTATACATTCTGCTCATCATCATCAAAGCTCTGCAGAGCACCTCGAGCTGGCATCCTTGTGGTCTCAGGGGTCAGTGGGACATCACCAGGTGAAAACAAATAGGTCAAAAGGTAAACAATAGAGGATGGGGCTTATGCATCGAACCACTCTGGGCTTTCAAGCTTGCAACCCCCACAGGGCTGTGATGTTGAGGTGTACCTCAAGTTTCCACCCTGCTTTATCTCATAGGTGGTATCCCCTATACCAAAGCTATGGGAGACTGCCTGGCTGGCAAGGTCCCCTGATGGCTCTATGTGGATGGAACACAGCGTTTCAGTCCTTGGCTTTCCTTTTACACATCATTGTTTTCAGGTGTGGCAATGGAATTAAACCAAGACTACAATTCCCAGAGGGCACTGATGTTAACTGGAAGCCATGGACTGGAAGCAAGGCATCCTGGTGATAAAGATCTCAGTTCAAATCCTACAGAAAACTACAGGGTTGCCAATTCACTCTGAAATTAGTACATGTTGGGAGCTGTGTTCTTTGTTTGCTACCAAGTGAGCCAATTAGACTAACCCAGCTGATAAACTCCCAAGACTAGGAGCATGGGCCCTTATTTATGGGGATTTGGCGTAGGGCAGCGCAACAAGTCATCTTGCTGCGCTGCCCTACGACAAAGTGAAAGGGCAGGAAAGCACCGTATTTATGCAATGTGGAGCCGTTTTGGCTGCCTAGCGCCAACGCAGGCACCCTTGCACCATGATTTAGTAATCTGTGCTTCTGGAGCATCACAAAAAGTGCAGCTGCGCAGGGGGCTCGTATATAAGCCCCATGGTATCCTGCCAACATGCAACAAACTAGCAACCTAAGGGGTTATTTGCGAGCCCCTTGCGCTGCCGGAGCAGATTACTAAATCATATCTATAAGGCCACGCAAAGCCACTATGCGCGGCTTTGGATAGCCTCATGGATATGGAGTAAGGCAAGGCAGCGCAAAGCACTGCATAGCCTTACTCTGCACTCGGAAGGCATTCCATGGGCGTTACGGTGGGTTTTCTCACGCAACACCCATGGATTTTGACGCAGCCCCAGATTTGCCCCGTACCTCCCGCTACACTCCCCACATCCATACTTCCAGTGCCTATCAGGGGAGCAAAGGAACTCCTCAGTATGACTGCTGCCAACACCTGCACAGCACCGGGTTAACATGCTTGAGCGAACAGGTCAGTGCATAGAACTATAAAAACTGAATCTTTTAGAGTAAGAATGGAATCAGCTACGGCGTAAACGTGCATTGTGTTTGTTGGAGCTCACTAGGGTTGGGGATGCAAGACTGTGGAGTAGCGCAATTTAGACTCCACACCTACACGTCACAGAAATGCCCTTATGTATTTACATATGACACTATATTTAAGGTGTGCCATAACTTTGCTGACGTGTGTGAACATTTAAACACATTAATGAAATGTATTCACTGTAGAAACTAGAGACTTATAAACCTGTGGACTAATGTTCAGTTTAACATGAAGACATGTATTCTGTATTTACATGTATACTTTAAGTCACATTTGTATTTATTCTGAAAGTGACCTTTGAAAGTGTAATCATGAAAGCTTTTACTCACGTATTGCATTTGTTCTCACGTTACATGTGCACAAGTATAACCATGCATTTGAAGTGCACGTTTAAATGCATAGTTAGCCTGACTAAAGGCCTTCATTTGAAATGTATTTCCCTCTGCCAGTTTGTTCTTATCCTTTGCAGGTGTGTTCTCAAGGTTTCATTAGCTAGAGAAAAGGAGTATTGTTGTCTGTACTAGTTTCCTGATGTTAAGGCCTGAGAAGAGACATCTTGGCAAGAAACGTGAATACCTAATGAGCAGATGAAGCCTCCGATTCATCACGTATCAGGAACGGGGGGATGTTCAAGGTTGCAGGAACTGTCCAAGTTCTGTGGGATCTTCTGAAAGTCTGGTAATGTTGCAAATGCACAGCACAAGAAGAGAATTGAGTGGTTCCTGGTGGTGTGAGGAGAGATATGATTGTTGTTGAAGTTTTACTGGTTTTAAATAGTGCTCACACTATTAGAACTTAAGGCAGATTTCCTTAGACTTTGAGGAGTACAGATCTCTCTGCTTCCTTCATTCTTGCAAGTGTGAAGCTTCATTCTAAACACTTATTCTAATTCTAGAAGACTTTTATTGGAGTCTTTACGTTGCTGGCCACTGAACTCCAGTGCACAGTGTTGTGTGTGAATCGCGCACACACAGCACATCCCGTTAGAGACCGTTCGCGCCGCCACTTTCAAAATGCGAGCGGCGTGAAAAACAGTCATTTCCTTGTTGCAGGAAGCCGAGGAAGAGACCACGATGGAAGAGGAGAACACGAGCGGCAGGTAAGTGTCCCTCTTACACGGCAGCCTGTGGGGTTAAAGAGGGTCACAACCCAAGTTCAGCAGCAAGTGGCTCCTGCACTTGCTGCATTCCTTTTGTTAATAGAGCGCGGCTGCAGAGCAGATTGTGTGCCTTTTTTAAAGTAGTCATGTTAATCGCAGGACGCGTCATGCTTCTACACGGCGCTGCAGTTAACATGACTACTTTAAAAAAGGCGCAAAATCTTCCCCACAGCCGCACTCCTATTAACAAAAGGCATGCAGCAAGGCCAGAAGCACGACGTGCGCTTTCAGAATCACTAATATATATTAGTGATTAGTGATTCTGAAAGCACATGTTGTGCTTCTGGACTTGCTGCATTCCTTTTGTTAATAGGCCGGGTGCTTTCAGAACCAGTAATGTATAACGTCCTAAACGCGATTGTTTTCCTTGCGTGACATCCACGTTCTGCTGCAGTTGATCATAAAAAGGCATGAAGCTTTATATAAGGATCATAATTACTGAGTTCCATAAGATATGCCCTTGGGGCTGCATGTGCCTTGTCAGTCCATCTGTGCTATTTCACGGTAGATTTGTAACCTGCGTTTCTCCATTCAGCCACCTTCCAATGATTAGAACTGAAAGTGCTTAGAAGTAGGCATAGAAGTGAAGTGCATTTTATATGAGCAGCACAAGCCACCTGTCTTAAATAGTTGAGCTCTACAACACATTCTGGCTCTTGATAGACCACTGAAATCCGTCGCTGCACCCACACATACGGTAGGGTTCTCTGCGCACTTATCCTTGGCTGCAGCGCACAGAGACCTTACACTGCAGCGCACATAGACCTGACACTGCAGCGCACAGAGACCTTACACTGCAGCACACAGAGACCTTACACTGCAGCGCAGAGACCTTACACTGCAGCGCACAGAGACCTTACACTGCAGCGCACAGAGACCTTACACTGCAGCATACAGAGGAAAAATATTAGAGGAACATTGATTCTGACACTTTCTCACATTTCCAAATTTCCTTGATTCCCTATTCTACGAACTGTCCTTATTCTAAACATAGAGCCTTGATGACCTTTGAACTTATTCATGTTTAGGAGAGAGAACCTGAGTTTCTTTAAGGAACACCTATTTCTATTTCTCAGTTTTTGTATTACTGTGGCTGTGAATATTTCATATCTCATTCTACTGAGATTGAACCTATTGTGATATATCAGCTTGCCAGCTGTAATCCTGTATCTTTTCAATATTCTCTTGATATGTGTATACACTAGTTTGATTATAAATTAGTAATAACACTACTTAACCTCAACCTCTGATTCCTGCTTCTTATTCTGAGACCAAATGGGCTTCACGAAAGTTGATTTGATTTATTATTGCTAATTCCCTTTGCTTCTCAGTCAACTTGAAAAGATCCATCAGATGAGAGATTGTAAATCATGCAACTAACCGCTCGTGACTGGAAAGGAGCCTTGTCAGCATGGGGGCACGTGAATTAAGGGGAAGATGAGTTTGATGTCACAGGTGGCCTTTGTTTAAAATAGGGTCTTACAGGCTTGGTACTTCGGCTAATCGTCACTTCGAGGTGGGTCGCTGGACGGAAGTAAGTGGTATTGTGGGCCTGTGAGTCAAAGGGTTGATAACCCTGAGCAGAGACCATCTCGAGCCTTTTTGATTCTATCTTCTTGCAGCCGCCACTCTCTTCTTTCAGCGTCTTTGTCTTTTTTCACATGGGGTTGAATGTTTGCGAGGCTGCTTACGTTTCCCTGCCAACCATCGCTGTATTTTAGGTAGTGGGAGTTTCTTCTCATTCCATTGCTGATTTATCCTTACTTTTAGCTGTTGTGCCTAGTGTACTCTCATAGCCATAGTAGGATGTCATTTTGTTCCCACTTAGAGAAGGTAATTCTCTGCCTATTTGGTAGTTTTGGTCACATCATGTGAATTTATAGTTATAACCTGGGCAGTCTTTTACCGGCCTGGCATTTATTTTTAATTTCAGGCTGGTAAAAATATTCTGAAAAACAGTAAAGTCTAGTATTTTGTTCCATTTTGAAATGTAAAATAAGAAAACACCTAAACAGTAAACACCTTTGCTAGCTGGGTAAAACATTTCAGAAGGATTATTAGAGTAAACAGAGAGAAACTTGCCATGTTACAAAAGAATCCTTACAATTTTACACAAATACTTTTTCACCTACTGGCTCTTGGCTGTCCCAGTATAGTCAAACATAAACAAATGGCCGGTAATTTTTTTTTCTATAAAAGGTGGCCATGCTAAGGGGTGTGGTGGGCTGATAATTGGCACGAAACTAGGTGTATCACAAATTTCATACTGTTGCAAATGAGTTCCGCCCGTTTAGTCCACCAGGACTTTTTGCTTTGATCATCCTGTTTATGGACCTTTACTCAGGGTGAGTCTCTTTACCTGCGTCTCGCTCACAGTAATTTCACAGTATTTGCACTGAGCATATTTACTACCAGTGCTTGCCTTTTAAGATAAGGCCACTGCAGCATAGGTACGGTAAGGGGCACTGGGCTGGTTACACATGAACATATGTGCACACTCATGTGCGCAAGTGTGTGAGCTAGGCATGTGAGACTGCCGTCGTATGCAGCTTAGTAATTACACACAGGTAGCCTGGTGCAGAGGGGACTCTTCATGGATAGGCGCTGACTTGGGGTAGGCTTTATAATATTAGTTGGCATTGATAGATTCGTTAGTAGGGTTTACTAAAAATAGTCTGTAGTACTTTCACTGTATTATACATATAGATGAAATCTGCCTTAAAGCGCAGTTTCACCCCACTTAGGGCTACACAGTCCAGCAAGGTGTCCAACTGCGCTAAAACATGCATTCTGAGTTTGATTTTGCAGGTTCCAATAACACACATATACTTTATTTATTTATTTATTTAGAGAGTTTTATATAGCGCTGGCAAGACCCGTGGGTATCAGAGTGCTTCACAACATGTACACATGCAATAAAAACAAACAAACAAAAAAAAATGGACAGCCGTACATAAAGGTAAATAATAGAGTTGAGAGTTACTTGATTGTAGGCTTCTAAAAAGAGCTATGAAATATTGTCCAGAGGGTTAAAGGTGCCGAGCGAGGAGGAGGTCCTTTAGCTTTATCTTAAAGGTCATGAAGGAGGGGTTGGTTCTGAGATCTGCTGGTAGAGAGTTCCAGATTTTGGGGGCATTGCCCGAGAAGGAGCGAGTCAGGGCTTTTTGTTTATGTTTCTTTGGGGTATGAGAAGTAGGTTGTTGGTGCTTCTCAGGTTTCATGCCTGGCCTGCCTTGGTGAGTTTGGCTGCCAGGTAGGCTGGTTTACCAGTGTGAAGGACTTTGTGGGTGAGACAGGTGTTTTGAAGTGGCAGCGAGCTTCAATTGGGAGCCACTTGAGATCTTTCAGGGAGGGGGAGATATGATCGTGCCTTTTGGCTCCGGTGACCATCCTTGCTGCTGCATTTAGAGTTGTTCTCAGGGGGGCTATGTGGGATTTCACTGTGCCTCCGAGGGTAGCGTTCCTGTAGTCTAGTCTGGACAGAATCAAGGCTTGCGTTGCGGTTTTGAGATCATTAGGAGGGAGGAAGGAGTTGATTTTGTTAAGTAGTTAGTAGTCTTAATATGTCTTAATATGTGAGCTCATGTTCAGGTTAGGGTCCAGTATACATCTTATATCTTATGGGACTGAAGAGCTGTCATATTTTTCTGGCTCAGCTCGTAATCAGATTCCAGGGCTTTGCTCCACTTACTGGGCCAAGTTAATTACTCTATTTAAACAGAATTAAGGGTTCAGGGATCAACAGCCCGATGCCAGTCCCTCTAAACCAGGCCCCACTGATATGTCCATAATCAAATTGTTTCAGAAGGAGGTACACTTTCCCATAAATAACATGTACCTTCATTGTTCTATTTGTTCTAATTCTCCTCTTTTCTTATTTTTCATAGAAACGCAATACTTAATGTATTTTAATTTATTTTGGAGAATCCTTTATTAAATACAAACCCCAAAACACACAGCCAACATGTGTTTCGAGGGAAAACACCCTTTCTCAAGGCAGTAGATGGTACAAAAAGATATTTAAGGGGGCGTGGCCAGCAGCCGACGGGAATGGCCGCACACTAGCGAGTCTCCGGAGCCCTCGCCCGTCAACTGTTATTAATCCTGTCCTAAAACTCGAATCTGAACCCCAATTCAGGTGGACACCCAGCCCTGGTTGCAGCGGGCGCCTGTTGTCTGCAGTTCCGGTGCCTGGAGGTGCAGAGTCGAGGGAAAGAAGCTGCGGGTCTGCCGATGGAGAGACGGCATAAAATGGCGGCACGGCGGCCGCGGTGACACTGCTGCGATTAAGTGAGCTCAGAGCCGGCGGTGCTTTGCGCTTACCTTGGCTGCCCGCTGCAAGGCTCGAGGACGCTTGGAGACCTGGGGCTGCCTGCGGTGGGAAATCCTCTGCCGGGGGTGTGTGGCCCGAGCCGGTGTGCTCTGCGATCATCCTGCAACTGGCGGCAGTGCGCCAGCCCGCAGGCAGTCGGCGCGGGCACAACGCTAACGGAGGTGTCCCAGGCATGGAAATTGCTCCGGCACTGGTGCGGTGATACACAGCAGCTTGATTTGTGCCCAAGAAGGCGGGAGGAGATGCCGCCAGACCCGAGGTGGAGGCACCAGGAAGCGTGCACACAGAAGGCTGCAGGAGCACTCGCGCAGGGCCTGTGGGCAGCAGGGTGCCTCAACCCAATATAGCACGGTGATCCCAGAGCGGAGGCGCTCGATATCGCAGGGACTACCCACTCTGTGACAGGGGAGGTGAGAGCTCCCGTGCTGATCCCCATCTCGGAGGGTGAGTGGGGCACTCTTTTGGCCTGGCATTTGAGGGGGTCCCCGGACTGGGCCTATGTGGTCTGTTTGGCAACCTCCCAACTCGGAGCATTAGTGGGTGAACGCGGTGACACACTATCCCCATAGTCAGTGGTGGTGCCTACATAATGGCTGCAAAGGGAAGGCCCTTCGATGCACCACGCTTCCTGGAGACCACATGTTCCCCTTGCCACGAAAGAAAGTGGTGAGAGGGGGGGGGCACGGACGTCCGCTACTTCGCACCACCAATGGGCGCTTAAACCGGGAAACCTGACAGGCCGCCGGAGACGTGAGTTCACCGGGCAGGCGGCAGAGACTTCTGGTCATGATCCCTACTACGCCAGCTATCATCCACCAGCTGACAATTGACTATGGCAGGGGGGAGAGGCACTAAGACGTCGCTGCAAACTAAACTCGATAAATTTGCATGGTCCAAAACAGGAGAAGATCAGGGGGCCGCCCAGGCGGAGGTCCGTGATGGGGCGAGGTCCCCCCCCAGCTCCACAAGACTTGACGCTTCAAGACATTATGGCCGCCATCAACTGGGTGCGCACCTCCTTGGAGACTCGGCTTGATGTAGTGAATGTTGAGGTCTCACTCATACGGGCAGACCTTCGGAAGATGGACGCTAGAGTTAAGGAGGTAGAAGATGTCACAACGGAGCTCACAAAAGAGACCTCCCAACTCAAACAAGAAGTCCAGCGGTTACGGGACAGCCAAGCTAAAATGGAGGCGCAACTGGATGACTACGAAGGGCGGGCACGGCGGAAAAACGTGCGCATCCTGGGGGTCCCGGAACGGGCTGAAGGCCCGGCTACTGACCTCTTCGTCGAGGACCTAATCTCCAATCGCCTACAACCAAAGGGACTGTCCAACTACTTCTCCATTGAACGGGCTCATCAAATCCCGGGGTGGTGGCCTAAGCCGGGAGCTCCCCCTCGACCGATAATCGCCAGGGTCTTTAACTTCCGGGATCGGGATGCTATCCTCCAGGCTGCCCGCACATGCCCGCCGCTCACTCCAGAAAACAGTGTGATATCCATTTTCCCGGACTTCACCACGAAAGTTCAGAATCAAAGGCGCAGCTTCCTGGCGGTTAAGAAGGCGCTGAGAGAACAGGACATTAAGTATCCAATGCTTTTCCCAGCTAAGCTACGCGTTGTAGCGGAGGGTAAAACATGGTTCTTCTCTTCCCCAGAGGAAGCATGGGACTGGCTGAAGGGCTGGTGCCGAGTGGGGAGGCCTACCAACGAGAAGCAAACTGGACTGCGAAATAACAGAATGAAGCCGGCCGCTGGGTCCCGGACTACTAAAGACACTGAGTTGATCCCCGGGAGCTGAGAAAACCTCGGACCTTGGCCTACCGTTAAGACACACGCCATACAGCTAAGTGACTCTGGGTGCATTGAACTGTATCTGTATGCGAATGTTTTGGGTCTCCAGTGGGAGGGTCTCGTCAAGACACTACAAAACCAAGGAACACGAAGAAACACGCTTGAAGAATGATTTTCCTGGAGTGGGGGGGGGGGGTACTCATTATTTCACTGCACTTGCCGGATAGCTTAATCTGGGAGGGGGTCCACGCCTACTACGCAGTTTGATTATTGAATATGTTCAGATCTGGGCGGGGGAGGCTGCACACCAGGTACCTCTGTTACTGAGGGGGGGGGCAACAGGCACTCTGCCTTGTTGGGGAGTGGGTTGTTTTAGATCCACTGGCAGGGGGCCGGGGGGGTTTGTTATGTTTTTTGTATTCAAGGTCCGATGTTTGAAACACTGCACTCAGTCACAGAATCTATCTTTACTCATGCTCTGTATGGTTTCCTGTCGCTTTTCAAAATTTGTTTTCCTGCACGCCACCCTATTTCTAACATCGGAGGGGGGGTGGCGGCTAGCGTCCGGGCTGCCCGCGGGGTTCGCTCAGGGGATCCAATGTACACACCCCTAACAGTGAAATGGCGGGTAACTCTGTAGAGACTTCACTCTCCGTTCTGACGTGGAATGTCAATAGGATGGGGGACAAATTAAAAAGGGGCCTTGTGCTGCAGTACCTTAAACGCCACGCCCCTGACCTAGTTTTGGTACAAGAAACTCACTTAGTGGGGCATAACTGCAAAGCACTGTCCCGGTGGGGATATAAACTTCTTGTCCATGCAGGGTACACTTCCGGTTCCAGGGGCACGGGTATATTGGTGAAGAGAAGTCTCGCTCTCACTCCGACACGTACGTGGGCAGGTCCCCAAGGTAGGTTCGCGGTCTTAGAGGCTAGCTGAGAGGGGAAACCCCTCACTGTTATTTCAGCCTACATTCTACCAGCACTGGGGAGGGAGGCATTGACCGATCTGGGGAGACTCTTGCTAGACCTCCCGGTAGGTACGCTAATTCTGGGGGGAGACTTTAATATGACCCCAAATGACTTAGTAGATAGACACCCAATACGCCCCCCAGAACCGCTCTAATACGTACATGTCGGAGTTTCTTGAAGCCATGGACGTCATTGACATATGGCGTTACTTCCATCCAGACCTGACACATTTCACCTACCACTTGGGTGCCCATGGCAGTCTCTCCCGGATTGATTTTTTCCTGACTCAATCGGTACATATTGGTAACTTTCGAAAACCACGCTGTCTACCACGGGGCATCTCTGATCACTCCCCAGTGTGGGTGGAACTCACACATTATAATCAGAGACAGCGCAACACCATAGTCATTAATCCCTGGCTGCTCAAGATCCCAGATATAAAAGAGAGCCTAATATCACAGTCCGAGAACTATTTCAGGGAAAATGTCGGTTCAGTGGACTCGGCGCAGATAATATGGGAGGCCTTTAAAACAGTGGTGAAGGGACAGGCATTGGCTCTCAAGGTGGGGTATAATAAGAAGCAAAACCTACAAATAGAACAGCTTGAGGGAGAGCTTCTGCAACTTGAAACGGAACACTCACACTCCCCTAGCGAGCTCACGGAACATTGCTTAACCATAAAGCAACTTGAATACAGAACCCTAGCTCGGGAGCGAGCTGGTGCACGACTACTGGCCACGCGTCACATGCTTTACGAACTGGGGGATAGAGCGGGCAAGCTGCTCGTGTGGTTGGAAAAAAGGGAACAATCAGAACGCTGGGTCCCCAGACTTAAAATTAATAGCACACAGACGATAATGGACCCACAAGCAATCGCGGATGCTTTCGCGGATCACCTGGAATGGATATACACAACCTCGGTCGACACCACGGCGGATGACTCTCGCCAATTACTGGCGGATATGCGTCTGCCTGTTCTGTCCGCGGAAGAGAGGGACGCGTTGGAGGTCGATCTCACTGACGAGGAAATTGGCTCGGCAATCAACAGCATACAATCGGGGAAGGCAATGGGGCCTAATGGGGTCCCCATTGAATTTCTCAATTCCACCGCCTCGCTCGTCGTGCCCCATCTGAGGAACATGTATAATGAAAGCTATGAAAAGGGGATCCTGCCAGAGGATCAACGATTGGCTTCTATCGTGGTTATCCGTAAACCTGGGAAATCCGCCGATAGATGTAACTCCTACAGACCGATTTCACTGATTAACGCTGAGGCCAAAATCCTTGTGAAACTCCTGGCTGTTCGCCTCACCCCTGTCATCACGTCACTGGTTCATGCAGACCAGTCTGGCTTTATGCCGAACCGCAACACGGCATTGAATATCCGTCGCCTCCACAATGTCCTGGGCCATAAACACGTCATAGAGGAGGACGCTGTTGTGTTGTCCCTGGATGCCAGAGTGGCGTTTGATTCCATTGAATGGCCATACCTCTTCGAAGTGCTGTGGCGCCTAGGGTTTGGCCCGAAATTCCTTGGGTGGGTTAAGCTACTTTACACGGACCTCAAAGGCCAAGTCAAGGTCAACAACCGCCTATCAAGAACGTTCTCATTACGAAGGGGCACAAGGCAGGGTTGCCCCTTGTCCCCAATGATTTTCTCACTGATATTTGAGCCACTGGCATCGTGGGTCAGAGGAGATCCAGTGTTGAGGGGGATGAAATGGGCGGAGGGGAGGGAAGACAGAATATCCCTCTATGCTGATGATATTCTACTATATCTGGCGTCGCCAGCAAGATCAGTACATAGACTCCTAAATATCTTCACTAACTTTGGTAAATATTCGGGATATTCAATCAACTGGTCTAAATCCGTGATTTTCACCCTCCACGGACCGATCCCTACACTCCCGTCAGGCTGCGACATAGAAAGGGCCGGCGAGGGCTTTCGGTACCTTGGGATTTATGTCACCCCCGATCCTACGCTGTTTTACACTAAAAATGTAGCTGCGCCTCTGGACAGACTGCGCAGCGATGTCAAACATTGGAGAACACTACCCCTTTCCTTGTTGGGCCAAGCCGCGCTGTACAAGATGTTGGCTCTCCCCCGTTTCCTGTATATCCTCTAGAACTGCCCGCACAAGGTCCCTGACTCGTATTTTAAAAATATTGAGAGTGAAATTAGGACTCTGCTATGGGACGGAAAGGTGCCCCGCATCGCCCTTAATAAATTGACCAAAGGATGGTACGATGGGGGTATAGCACTCCCAGATATGCGTCTGTACTACTGGGCCTCACAGCTGGTGGTGGTGAACCAATGGTTGTATCGCCCCCCGATGGACCCCGCCTTACTCCTGGATAGTTATCAAATGGGTCGTGAGGTTACCTGGGGGCCCCCTATTCGAAGGCTGGGAGAGGCCGATATTTGGGCCCAACGGCCCATACCGTGGAGGTCTGGCATCAGGCCAATCGAAGACTCGGCTGGCTAGATGTGCTGACCCAAGCTACCCCGTTGTGGTCAGCTCAAAAACTGGGTACACTCTGCAACCAACCAGGGTTCGACAGATGGGACATTATAAGTATTTCGACGATAGGTCATCTGTGGAAAAAGGAAGAATACTGAGGTTTGCAGAATTGAAGGAGGAGTATAAACTAGCTCAGGGAGAGGTCTTTCGCTATCTCCAGATCTGTCACGCTCTCACGGCAGCTCTCCTGGGTAATGAGGACATACCGGAGTCATCCCCCCTCGAGGATCGTCTTCTCTCTGAACCACTGCCAAAAAAAGCTGTGTCGCTCACATATCGGAAACTCTGTAATAATCTACCCGACCTGTTTCAATCCCTCCGAGAAAAGTGGCAAACGGATCTGGGACTACTTGAGGATGACGACTGGCAAACAGCGTTGATGTCCCCAAAGGAGTCAGCCATCCCTCTCAGACTTCGCCTTATCCAACTAAAAGTCCTACATAGAACGTACCTCACGGGTGTCACCCTTGCAAAGATTGGGAGCCAACAGGATTCCCTGTGTCTCCGCCGCTGTAACGGGGAGGCAACATTCTATCACATCATATGGGAATGTCCCCTCATACAGGCCCTATGGGACAAGGCTACACGGCACATGCAGCGAGCACAAGGCAAAGACATCACAATGACACCAAAATTAGGGCTCCTCAACATATGGGAAGCGACAGACCTCACCGGGGTGGAACAACAGAGGGTTACCCTAGGATGTACATTGGTAAAACGTAACATAGCTATGAAGTGGGGAGCAGCTGATATTCCATCATCAAGAAACTGGGCGAGGGACCTAGATAAATGTATGATCGCAGAAAAAGAGGTGTTCAAATCTAGAGGTTGCCCCAAGAAGTGGGATAGGAAATGGGGAAAGTGGAATGTATACAGGGGTGATTTGTGCGTCTCGCCTGCCACTGAAATGGAGATGACGGAAAACCGATGGAACAGGAAGGATATGAATGGCTGAGTGAAAATGAACTTTTGTTTGGTATACTTTGTAGACAACATATATCTGACTATGTAATGATTGCTGCTTTATATGTGACTGATGTTGATTTTCGTTCTAATAAAAACACATAAAAAAAAAGACATTTAAAAACGTATTAAAATATGAAATGATATATCATAATCATAATCTTAAAAGATACATATTTAATTCAAATCATATCCACTACCATACATCTGTGTCTTCTTCAAGTGGTAGTGACTTCAGCCATCCTAAATATTTTAAATCTATATGTAAGGAATGTCTAGTACTTACATCAATAGGAGTAATTATCAACTAGAAAAAGAAAAACCAGAACAGGGAAGAAGGAAAGGAGTAAAAGAAGAGCTAAAAATAAAAAAAGATGTAAAGAAAGAAAAAGGAAGAGAAAGAAAATAGAAAAAGAGTTACAAAGAAGAAATAAAGAGGAGAAGCAAGAAATAAGGAAAAGGGCCAAATGAAAAATAAGAACGAGGGAGGTTGGGAAAACCTCCAACCTGTTACAATTTAACCTACAACTTTTGCTAATTAGAACTAGTATTTTATCCCAAGCTCTTCAACCTCACCGCTTAAAATTCCTCCTGTTCAATGCCTGTGAAAGGGGATTTGTTTATCCGGTCCACCAGTATCAAGCCAAAATGTTCCCGTTTAGATCTGTATTGACTCAAATGCTTAGCCTACTGTGGTGGCCTTCGAGGTTTCTGACGCACTTCTGCCCTCAGGACAGACTCTAAGTCCCTACAGCAAAGACTCCCTCTCTCCTAGATATCACACGACTAGTGATGAGTTTGTATATCTGCAGGGTGAATAGCATGTGAGAAGAGGGCGAGCTGTACCTGAGTAAAGGGTGACCATGCATGCGTGAAACATCAGCTGTGACTCAGGGCAGTGGCATAACGAAACTTGAGGAACCCCCTGCAAAGTACATGGTCCAGTCCCAATAAGGAGCTCTCAGGCCAGGGGCCTGCTGCCTGTGCACAGTGCAGGAGGGGGCCCCTGGAGCTCATAGGCTCCCGCCCATCACCGGGGGGCACCAGGGGCTAATGTTACGCCACTAGTGCTCGGTGAATGGTGCATGAGTGAAGGGTGAGCAATGTCTGAGTGCAGGCCGAGCTGTGTAGTGCATGAGTGTGCAGGGTGATTAGTGGCTGAGTGGACAGTGAGCAGTGGCTGAGTACAGGGTTAACAGTGAGTGAGTGCGCAGGGTGAAGGGTACATGATATTTGATATTTATTAATTTATAAAGCGCCCGAATCACCCCCAAAGGGGTATCTCCGCGCTAAGGAGGAGCTGCAGTAGGCTGAGGAGAGAGTGAGGATTAGAACAGTGCAGTTTTGAGGAGCCTTCTGAATTGAAGGTGATCAGAGCATTGCCGAAGATGGATAGGGAGTTGATTCCAATAGAAGGGTGCTAGGTGAAAGAAAGCTTTCCCACCCAAGCGCGATTTTTTGAAACGCGGTACAAGGAGTAAAGATTTAGCTCCCGAACGTAGGGGTCTGGGTGGCATTGATTTAATTTTCCTGCAAGATAGCTAGGACCTTTGCCGTTCAGTGTTTTATGCACGATACAGAATATCTTAAATTTGATCCGTTTGCGTACCGGGAGCCAGTGAAGCTGTTGTAGAAGTGGGAGAGAGGCAGTTCTGGTGGGGGCATTCGAGACAAGGCGGGCCACAGTGTTTTGGACTACTTGTAGTCTTCTCAGTGAGGACTCATTTGCTGAGATCAGAAGGGCATTACAGTAGTCCAGGTGGCTCAACACCAGTGCCTGAATGAGATTTTTCCATGTGGTCAATGGAAGAAAGGGGAATACCCTCCGTAGAAGGTTTAGCACATGGAAGCAAGAGCCTACGTGGCTGCAATGTGCTCCTTCATTGTCAGTTTTTGGTCCAAGCGTATGCCCAGGTTCTTGACCACAGTCTTGGGAACCGGGGTGGCACCTAGATCATCTGGCCACCAACTTGGGGACCACAGCAGTGGTGCATCTCCGAACAGCATAATCTCGGTTTTCCCAGCATTAAGCTGGAGGAAATTATTCCTCATCCAGCTAGCGATAAAGTGGACTGGGCATTGGGAGTGTGTTTGTCAAATGAGAGTAGTAGCTGAGTGTCATCAGCATATGAAATTGGTGTGAAGCCCAGTTGCCTGAGTAATCCAGCTAATGGAGCAACATAAATGTTGAATAAGGTGGGACTGAGACAGGAGCCTTGGGGTCCTCCCTTAGTCAGTCCCATGGTCTTCGAACGGAAGGGGCCCAGATTTCTTTAAGTCTCCTGAGCAGAATCTGGTGAGAGACCGTGTCGAAGGCTGCTGACAGATCAAGCAGCACTAGTAGTATTGCTTGTCTGTTGCCCAGGGACTGCCTGATGTTGTCGGTAACAGCAATCAATGCTGGCGCGGTGCTGTGCCTTGGCCTAAATCCATACTGAGATGGGTCAAGGCATCCCGTGGATTCGACATGGTTAGATAGAAGTTTGTTGATATGTTTTTCCAATATCTTACTCAGGAGAGGTAAGAGGGAAATTGAGCAATAGTTGGATAGGTCCTCCATGGGGGCCTTGATATTCTTACGGATGGGAATTATTTGTGCCGCCTTCCATTCAGCGGGAAGTTGGCCCTCTCTCATCGAGAGATTGAGGATAGAGAAAATTGGGGGGGATAACTGTTTGGAGAGCAATGAGGAAGTTTTGGCTGGAATAATATCCAAAGGGGAGTCTGATTTGACTGTATTCAACAGTGACTCCACGTCACCAACTGTGAGAGGGGGAAGTTTTCCAACATATGCACATTAGTCGGAGCTGGAGGGCAGCAGGATGCACCATCATGCTGAAGGTTCCCGACTGAGGTGATTTTATCGGAGATCAGCTCAATTTTCAATGCGAGATGAATAGCTATTTTATCACAGAGTGCTTGGGAGGGAGCCGCCTCATTATTACAGGCCTTCGGGATAGTAAAGGATTTAAGAATTTGGTACAAAACTTTGGGGGCACTCCCTGCCTGGTTAAATTGCAGGGCAATATGGGCTCTGCAAGTAGTTTTTATGTTTTTGTGATATTGAGCCAGAGCGATCTTATATCTCTCTTTGTCCTGTGCATCATGGGAGTGGCGCCAGCGCCTTTCCAGATTTTTACAAAGACGTTTTTCCGTCCGTAGGTTAGAAGAAAACTACGCTGTCTGGGGGTGCCTAGCCGAACTAGGGCACTGTTTCAATGGGGCCAGCTGATCAATGGCTGTTTTTACTGTGGAATTATAACGAGCCAAGCATTCCTCAACATTATCTGATTCAAGGTTCCAGAGTGCCGGGATTGTATCCTGGAAATGATCTGGAGTGATTTTATGCCACTGTCTACGAAGGCTGTAGGGGGCCAATGGGGGGGCATCGTATACCCTGGGGCCCCTGATTTGAAAGTCGATTAATGAGTGGTCAGTCCATGTAAGTGGACAAGGAGCTTTGCAGAAAATACTGGGAGAATTGGTCAAAATAAGATCTAAAGTGTGTCCTGCTGAGTGTGTGGGACCGTCGTTGATCTTACCTAGTCCTAGAGTGGCTAAATCTGCCAGGAGCGTAGAGGCATCCAAATTGGCAGTGCTCTCACTGTGTACATTGAAGTCCCCTAATAGCAGGACATTTTTAGTAGAGATGATATGGGGGGCAATTGATTCCATTAGTTGGAGCGAGAAATCAAGGAGGGGGCCTGGGGGCCGATATACAAGAGCGCCTTTCCAGCTATGTTGGGGAAGCAAATCAATTCTAAAGACTAAAATTTCAATTTTGTCATTGCAGCGTTGCTCCAGTAAAGAAACTTTGATGGAGTCTTTATGAATAATGGCTATACCTCCACCCACCCTAAGTTGTCTATCTAACCTTGGTAGCCCTCCGGGAGTGCCACTGCAATAGCGGGGGTGGAGCTGGGTTTAAGCCAGGTTTCTGTCAGGAATCCAATATCGGGATTCTTGGAGGCAAGTAGATCCCAAATTTCAACGGCGTGCTTGGGCAGGGATCTGACGTTGCTCAAAAAGCTGTTCCAACCTTGACCAGATTTGCCAGTATAATTTCCTGGTGAAGTCTGGGAATGAGTAGCTACATTGGGGGTCTGTTTACCCTTGCCTGGTTCAGGTATCATAGGACCTATGTGCTTCTGTTCCAGCTTCAGGCTTTGAAATTGGCAGGACCTGCACGTGAAGGGCCCCTCCATAACAGGGAAAGCCCCCGGGGTTTCATAAGGATGGTTAGTGCATTTAGCCAAACTGCCCCGTCTAATATCGAGGAGTTCCAGGTTTGAGTAAGAATATTTCTGCCTGGTTCCTAAATTGAATATGAAACATGCAGGGGTCCTGGCTCCTGGCGATGGCTGGGCGCGGACGGGCGCAGACGGAGTTGCCTTTGGGGCGCTAGTGGCGCGCCAGCGGCGCGCCCGCTGCGCATCGTGTCAGGCATGGATTTAAATAGTGGAGGAGAGCAGCTAGACTGCTAACCTCCAACTCAGCCCGGAAGTGAGGAAAAGACTGTGCCCACTATCTCCCTCCACACAAAAGGGGAACCCGCGGTGGACCAGGAAGAAATGCGGAGTGCGGTGAAATGCGGCAGAGACAGTGAGTGATTTTCAATAAAATGCCAGAAAAGCTTTTTAAAATAGAAGATACTCCTAATTTACACAAGTTAAAATAATAGCAGCAGCCTTACTGTAGCGCTTCCCATGAGTGTGAAGGGTGAGTGGTGTGAGTGTGCAGGGTGAGATTCATGGGAGTGCAGAGTGAGGGTCTACAGGGTGAGATGTGTGTGAATGACTGCAGTGTGTGAGTAAGGCGGTCAGTGCTTCAGTGCTTAGGTGAGTAGTGTCTGAGTGCCGGATGAAAGATGTCTAATTGCAGGGTGAGTGATGTGGGCAGGCTGAGCAGTATCTAAGCACAAGGTGAATGGTTTGTTAGTGCAAGGTGGAGGGTGTATGAGCAGTGTGTGGGTGCAGTGTGTGAGTGCAGGGTGAGTGCAGGGTGAGTGGTGTGTGAGCGGTGCATGAGTGCAGGGTGAGCAGTGTGTGACTGAAAGGTGAGCAGTGTGTGCAGAATGAGTGGTGTGTGAATAAAGGGTGAGTGGTGTGTGAGCAGAAGGTAAGAGGTATGTGAGTAATGGGTGAGCAGTGGGTCTGTGCAGAGTGAGCGGTATGTGTGTGCAGGGGGTGTGTGAATGCAGGATGCGAGTGTGTGAGTGCAGGATGAGAGGTTTGTGAGTGAGTTCAGGGGGTTTGACTGTAGGGTGAAATGTGTGTGAGCGCAGGGTGAGCAATGTGAGTACAAGGTGTGTGAGTTGTGTGTGTGCATAGTGAGTGGACTGGAGTGCAGAGCAACAGGCATTTGAGTGCATGGTGACCAGTAGGTGAGTGCAAGGTGAGTGGTGCCTCAGTGCAGGATGAGCAGTGTCTGAGTGTAGCGTGAGTGGTGCATGAGAACAAAGTGTGCAGTGTGTGAGTGCAAGATGAGTGGTATGTGAGTGGGTAAGGTGATTAGCGCTTGTATGTAGGGTGATCTGTGTGTAAGTGCAGAGTGAGACGTGTGCATGCAAAGTGAGAGGTGTGAGTATTAAAAATAAAACAAAATGTCAGGAAGCCCAAAATCTAACTTGTGTTTAATGCAAAATAGGAGCTGCAGAGCAGCATAATTAAAAGACAATTGTTGTTTCAAGTGGCCAGGGCTCTCACTAGAAAAGATCAGTTGAAGCCTAGTGCTAAAATCCATAAAATGTAGGAACATTTATAAAGGTTTTCACTCAATACAAGTCTACAGAACCTAGTTATGTATCAGAAACATATTACTTTCAGCAAAAAAGTATCTAATGAGCAGGTGGCAGAATCTTCTCCTCGAGGAAGCGAAGACGTCCTGGAAGAGAAGCTGTCATTCATGAATACAATACTGAGTTCATTATTCTCCTAAAATCCACCTTCCAGTTTCCAGGATTGAAAGTGAGGTTACACTTTGCAGAAATGTGCAAATGTACAACCTTGAATAGCATGGCTTCTGGGTCTGCTAGAGCCATCACATTTAGCAAGCATATTTAAGGCGAAATCCTTACGAAACATGATTATAAACCAATACGAAACATGACTATGAAATATTTACTCACAGTTTATCATATATCACAAAACCTCGTTAAGATAACCACAAGACCCGGCACTCCAGTTGCTGCATAAAGTGTTTTATTTCCAATGGCAGCAGTTTAAGATTAACAACATCTACGTGGGTGCCTCCGAAACGTTATCTCAACACGGTTGAGGCGCACTGGCAGATGCTCTGTGACCATGCACCACCGACAATTTGGTGCACACCCGGAATCGCCGAAGGAATCATTACAACTTTAGCATATATGTACAAAACAATAATACTGTAACACATAGGAATATATGATTATGTTTGTTACAAAAGTAAGTTGTGTGCATGCAGGGTGAGAGGTGGTGAGTGCATGATGAGTGGTGTATGAGTGCAGGGTGAGTGATGTATGAATGCAGGGTGAGCGAGGTCTGAGTGCAGCCTGAGTGGTGGGTGAGAGGAAGGTAAGCGGGGATTAAAGCAGAGTGATCAGTGTTAGAGTGCAAGGTGAACAGTGTCTGAGTGCAAGGTGAGTGTTGTGTGACTAGTCACGGCAAGAAGTGCATGAATGCAAGGTGAGAGGTATGAGTGTGCAGAGTGAGTTGTGTGTGATTGAAGAATGAACAGCAGCCGCAGGCCCGTGCAGGTAAGAGAGGTGGGGCCGGGTTGGGGGGGATTCAACAGACGACCACAAGGGAAAATTAAATAAATAATTAACTTTCCCGCGTCGTCTGCGAAAATCAGCCCCCCATCCACCCGCACACCCGGCCCCACGGCTATTACCTGCACGGGCCGCAGCTGATGAGCAGTCAGCATGAATGCTGTGTTAATGGTGTGTGAGTGCAGGGTGAGAGGTAGGTGAACATTGCAAGTGTAATGTAAGATGTGTGAGTGCAGAGTGAGTGATGTGAATGCCAGGTGAGAGGTGTGGGAGTGAATGGTGTCTCTGTGCAGAATGAGCAGTATATATCTGCTAGGTGAGCAAATTCCGAGTGCTTGTTGAGCACAGTCTGAGTGTAGGGTGAGAGATATTGGTGCACAGTGAGTGTGCTGAATGAGAGATGCATGAGGACCAGAGTGATTGGTGTACGAGTGCAGGGTGACCAGTGTGTAAGTGTGCAAAATGATCAATGTGTGAGTGTGTAGAATGAGTGGTGTGTGAGTGTGCAGGTTGAGTCTTGTATGAATAGAGAGTGAGCTGCATATCAATTTCAATACAAGCTTTGTGTGCAGTAAGAGCTGTGTTTGTGAACAGGGTGAACTGTGTATATGTGCAAGGCGAGCAGTTTGTCTTTGTGCAGGTAGAGTGATGTTTGTGTGTGCAGGGTGTGGTGTTTTTGATTGAGATGTGTGAGCAGAGGGCGAGTGGTTTATAGGTGCATGGTTAGTGGTTTGTGAATGCAGTGTGAGCAATAGGTGAATGGAGTGTGAGCAGTAGGTGAGAGCATATTGAACAGTGTGTAAGTGCAGGGTGAATAGTGGGTGAGTACCAGGAAAGTGTTCATTGAGTAAAGGGTGAGAGGTGTATGAGTGCTGTGTGAGCAGTGTCTTGAATGCTCGATGAGTGGTGTCTTGAGCGCATGTTGAGTGATGTCTGAGTGCTGGGTGAATAGTGTCTAAGAGCAGGGTCAGCAACGTAAGTGCAGGATGAGTGTGTAAAGTGAGCAGTACATGACTGTGCAGAATGGGAGGTGTGTGAGTGCATGGTGAGAGGTGGGTGCGTGCAGATTGAGTGTTGTCTGACTAGAGGGTGTGAGGTATTTGTGTGCATTTGAGTGGTGAGTGAGTGTACAGAATGAGTGGTGTGTGTGTGTCAGGAGTCACTGGGGGTTGCAGTTGCAACCCCCAGGCATGCCTATTGTGACCCTGGCGTCCGAGGTGGCAAAAGCAGCATCAAGCACAGAAGTCAAACAGTGTTCTGATGCACACTGTTCACTTTTTGCACATCCCACTGGGAGATTACAAATTAAGTTTAAAAAAAAGTGCAATCAGAAGTGGAATGTGCACCCTATATAATACAAAATAAAATTAAACAAATTAAAAAAACATTTTTATTTTAGATTGTGGGTACAGTCAATCATTGTGAATAAAAACAGGTTTTTGAACAGAACCATCACTTCTGTTCCCCCAAACATGATAGTTCCTCACAAGCAATGATGTCAAAACGTAATAATAAATAGAAGTAAATCAATTCAACAACATAGTTCTTATGCAATTTAGAGTCCTTGTGAGAATAGTACTAGTGGGCCTGACCACTGCTTTTTTTAATATCCTTTTTGTGTATCTCTCTGTTTTTTAGCCATACTTTTTCTCTTTGAGGTACACACTAGGCTTTAGTGAAGTGACATCAAGTAGTATTACTTAATCAGGATATAGGTCTTGTGGCATCATTTCTTGGAATTCAGGGTCAAATGTCATATTATGTCAGTTCATTTGATGTCCTGGAGGTCAAAAAGAGTGTGAGGTCACTTCCGCTACCCCCGGCATGTTGGTGAATCGACGTGCATGTGCAGGGTGAACAGTAGAGGCTGAGTGCTGTGTGATTAGAGGGGAGCGGTGTGTGTGTAAGGTGAGCCATTTTGTGTGTGTGTGTGCGCATGTATAACCCACGTTGTGGGGACTGGATCGGTTCTCATAGCGTGGGCTACCCTTCACAGAACCAGACAAACACTATCTTTGTGAGGACCAGTGTGTTATGATGACCGGTCCTGGTAGTGTGTTTAGGTACTTTCGAGTGACTGTATCAAAAAACTAAAGGTGCAGTTAAATTTGCTTTGTTCAGCTTTATACCTACCCTACTATCAAAGAGCGCATGCAATTAGAATAGTAATTACACACTTCATTATGGTGACTGGCTGATCCTCCTAGTAATAGGTATGGGGGGAGGGTTTGTGTGTGTGTGCGTGCGTGTGTGTGTGTGTGCGTGCGTGCGTTTGTGTGTGTGTGGTGGTTGGGGTTATTATGGACTTTTGACACTAGGCGTATTTAATTGTCGCTGTGTGATTGTCAGACGAGTGTGTGTGTCTGAATATTGGTTGTTCTGTGGACATATATTAATGAGTGTACAGTCATATATGATGTCCGGTTGATAGCCATACTGTAGGAAAGTGCCTCTTTTTGCATGGCTATCCCCCCCCCCCCCTTTTTGCCTGATGTCTGATGCACTTTGACTGAATGTGCACTGGGTCCCTGCTAATCAGGTTTCCAGTGCCTCTTTTCTTTCCCAAAATTGTACCTTTGTTTCCACAGGGCACACCTCTGGCCCCCATATAAGTCCCTTGTAAAAGGTACCACTGGTACCAAGGGCCTTGTGACCAGAGAAGGTCTCTAAGGGCTGCAGTATGTATTTTGCCACCCCCAGAGACCCCTCACCAAACACATACACACTGCCATTGCAGACTGTGTTGGTGCAGACAAAACCTAAGAGTTGACAAGGCACACATCCCTGAGTGCCAAGCCCACAAAAACTGCCTGTGGCATAGGTAATTCACCCCTCTGACATTCCTAACAGCCCTAAGGCAAGATGCACTATACCACAGGCGAGGGCATAGCTTCATGAGCAATATGCCCCTACAGTGTCTAAATCCATTCTTAGACATTGTAAGTGCAGTGAAGCCATATTGAGTACATGGGCTGGGAGTTTGTCATTATGAACTCCACAGCTCCATGATGGCTGTACTAATGCTAAGAAGTTTGGTATCAAGCTTCTCAGCATAATAAACCCACACTGTTGCCAATGTTGGATTTATTACGAAATGCGCTCAGAGACAATCTTAGAGATGCCCCCTGAAAAACGACCAACTCTCTCATGTCCAGCTGACTGGTCTGCACCAGTCTGCCACACTCAGACGTGTTTCTGAGTCCCTGAGGTGGGGCCCTTGTGCTCTCGTGGGTCAGGAATAAAGCCTGCTTGAGGTGGAGGTGCTACTCACCTAGCCCCAAGCAGGAACAGGATTCAAGGTGGTGAGCCTCAAAGTCTTCCTGCCATTTGTTATGTTGACCAGAGCCTCTCCAGCTAGTGAAGATGCCCACCCCCTTGACCAAGCCCCACTTTTGGCGGCAAGGTCGGCAGGAAATTTAGTAGTCAGGAGAGGTGTGTCCCAGCTCAGCCAGGACCACTAGGGTGTCCTGAGCTGAAATTACCCCCTCCTTAGAAAATTCTCCATGTTGGATGCAAGTATTTTAGCCAATAGGATCAGGGAATGCCCCCTCCACAAAGTGAGGGGACATACAAAGGGTGAAGTCACCCTAAAGGTAAATAGCCCATTGGCTACTACCTGCCAGTGCTGGTAACCACTCTAAATTCAATATTTAGGGGCACACCTGAACCTTGATCCTCAGATTCTTGCAACCTACGAAGAAGACACTGTGTAGCAAAGCCTGCAGACTGACTTGGCCCAAGCCCTACCGGTCTGTCTCCAGCTTTAAAGACTCTGCAAAGAAGACAACGCCTGTCCTGTGGCCAGCGACTTCCAGAAAAGCGGCCCTGTCCAAAACAATCCAACTACGAAGACTCCGGATCCAGCTGGGACCGCGATTCCTGCCCACTCTGCACCTGATACCCACAGCCAGAGTTTGAGGGCCTCACCTGTGCAGTGAAGTCTCCCAGTGATCCTGACCTCGACACCATCGGTGGCTGACCTCTCCTGGACTCCATGAAGACACCTGCAGCCTCATCTCGAAGGGTCCCCTGACCGCGACTGGCTCCGGTAAAGAATTTCCGACATCCAAAGGCACCCCTGCATCCTCAGCCCCCGACTTTGGGGAGCCCTGCCGACGGTGCCCAGGCCACCAGCAACATCCCAACTTACCTGTCCAGTTGTTAGTCACTTCGTCCAACCTCCTGGTCCAAGCCTGTAGCTTCTTGGTGCGACCGAGATTCCCTAATCACTTGCATAGGATGCCCGATGCTGATTTGCACCCTGCACCCAGCCGTTACTGTGCAGCTGATGGTTGGTGCTGGCTTGTGCCCCCCTGTGCTTGCTTCAACCCCCGGGGCGTGTTCCCTGAATCCCCGGGTACCTACCTGCAACCAGCACCTTTGTGGGTGCCCTCAGTCACCATTAACTAACATTGGGCTCAGTGACCTCTGCACCCGGCTGCCTAAACCCTCGGGCCTGTGCCCTGAAACCCCAGGTACTTACCTGCAACCAGCACCTGTGTGGGTGCCCCCAGTCACCATTGACTAACATTGGGCTCAGTGACCTCTGCACCGGCTGCCCCAGTGCCGCTGGTGGTGTAGTACCTACCTTGATCTGAACCTTGCCCTGTGTTGGTTCAAACCCCCAAAGACTGGGATTGTGAGTCTAGTACTTAGCTGTATGTGTGCACAGCTGTTTTCCTCCCATAGGATTGCATTACCTCTCTTGAAAATGTACTATTATCTGCATTGCTAAGTATTGCTACTGGTGATTTGACACCACAAAGTATTTTGTAAGGTATTCTCATTGCCTTTGCAAACACATTCTTACTGTATCTGAAAAGTATTGTTATTTGAAACGGATACTTACCTGCAACTGAGTTTTCCTTGGTTCTAAAATAAAAGTAACAAAGTAATATTTTTTTATACAAAACAATCAGTCTTGGATTCAGTTTTTGAGTGTGTGTAATTATTTCTTGCCTGAGTTTGTATAACAAATGCTTAACACAGCCCTCTGATAAGCCTGAGTGCTTAACCACACTACCACAAAAGAGAGTAAGGTGTTATTTACTTTTGCCTCTGTAAATCTCTGGGGATCCACTGGACTCTGTGCACACTATACCTTACTTTGGTTTAGTATATACAGAGCCAGCTTCCTACAAATATGTTGGTACTTGTGTTGCTAGCTGATGGTGCGTTCACATATCGATGAAGGTGGGCATTTTGCCAAATGATTGCCGGTTTGTTGGCATATTATGCTTGCTGTGTATAAGTAAAGTAGTGGGTGTGTTACCAAATACTTTTGGGGGGGTGGTCAATTTCTGATGTTGTTTGTGAGCTTGTATATGTGCAGTTCCTCTGTGTGGCACGGCAGCACTGTAAATCCTCTGCGTCACCCTACCCCGCCCATGCAACCCTTTTATGTGTCACTGCTCCTTTGCAGCCCCTCTCTGTGTTCTCTACCTCACCTGCATGCACTGGTTTTGCATGCATCTCTGCAGCTCTTGTGTGTGTCCTCATATCCCTTGCATCCAGTATTTGGCACTCTGTTCCCCATGCTGACCCTCAGGGGCATAGCTTGGTCAGTACAATTTAGGGGGTGTGCGCGTCAGGATTTCCAACATTCATTCACGCATATAATGTTCAAATACATTGTACACCAAGCATGGTTCATGAGAGGGGCCTAAGGGGCAGTTGGTAGGGTGTTTTAAGTGAAGGAACAAAAGACTTTCATAATAGAGAGGGAGAGAGTGTGTGCGTTTTTGTCTGTGTGAATGTCAACATGGCCATTGTGTGTAGGGTGAGATGTGTGTGAGTGAGTGTAGGGAAAGCTGTGCAGGGTGAGAGGTGTGTGAGTGTATTGTGAGAGGTGGGGGAGTAGTGTATGTGTGCAGAGAGAGCGATGTCTAGTTACGGGGGTAGAGTCTGTGTTCAGGGTGAGTGGTGTATTCTTTTCTAGAGTCTGCTCCAAGGCCTGTATATCTGGACATAGAAAGAGCTCCCACTGGTGCTATGGGAGGAGCCAAACAGGAATGATAAGAGCTCAACCCCTGGAGACTCTGTCAAACCACCAGTAAATACTACATAACGTCCAACCAAGAGTGATAGGAGCTCAACCTGAGGAAGTCCTTACCAACCACCCGTCAATACTACATTGAGTCCACAATGGCACGAGATAAACTCAGCCCCTGGTGGCCTAGACTGTAGCTGAACTATAAAGCCACCGGTAAACACTACATAGAGTCCACATAGAAGAGATAGCAGGAAAACCCCCACGGACGCCCTCATAAGCCAGCGGTAAACACTACATGAAAGGCACCCAGAAGCGAAAGGAGCTCAACCCACTTTCAAGCCAGCAATAAACAGTGTATGGAGTCTACCCAAGCATGATACAGGGTAAACAAGAGGAGGCCCTCTGAGGCCACTCAGCCGCAATGCTAGGTAAACCCATGGTGGCCCTATTAGGCCACCAGTACACATTACATGAATTCCACCCAGCCGCAATATTAGGTAAACTTGAGGAGACACTCCGAGGCCATCAGTAAACACTACTTGGAGTCCACCCACCCGCAATATTAGATAAAATTGAAAAGGCCCTCTGTGGCCGCCAATAAAGATTGCATGGATTTCACCCAGCAGCAATACTAGGTAAACTAGAAGAGACCCATTAGAGGTCACCAGTATAAACTGCATGGATTCCACCAAGCCGCAATACTAGGTAAACCTGAGGAGGCCCTTTGAGGCCACCTGTAAACACTGCATAAAGTCCACCCAGCCACAATACTAGGTAAACATGTGGAGGCCCTCTGAGGCCAACAGTAAACACTACATAGAGTCCACATCGACAAAATACTAAGAAAACCTGTGGAGGCCCTCTGAGGCACTAGAAAACACTACATTGATTCCAGCCAGCTGCAATACTAGGTAAACCTGTGGAGGCCCTCTGAGGCCACCACTAAACAGAACATGGATTCCACCTCGCTGCTTTATTACGCAAACTCGAGAAGGCCCTCTGAGGCCACCAGTAAACACTGCATGGAATCCACACAGCCACAATACTAGGTAACACTCAGGAGTCCCTCTCAGGCCACCAGTAGAAAACACTAGATGGAACCATCTGCAATACTAAGTTAACCTTTGGAGGCCCTCTGAGGCCACCAGTAAACACTGCATGGATCCCACCCAGCCGCAATTCTAGGTAAACCTGTGGAGACCCTCTGTGGCCACCAGGAACACTGTTTGGAGTCCACCCAGCTGCAATACATGGTAAACATGTGGAGGCCCTCTGAGACAACCAGTAAACACTATATGGATTCCACCCTGTCGCAATACTAGGTAAACCTAAGGAGGCCCTCTGAGGCCACCAGTAAACACACTACATGGAACCCACCAATTCGCAATACTAAGTTAACCTTTGGAGGCCCTCTGAGGCCACCAGTAAACACTGTATGCATTCTACATAGACAAGACACTAGGTAAACCTGTGGAGGCCCACTGAGGCCACCAGTAAACACTATATGGATTTCACCCACCCGCAATTCTAGGAAAACTGTGGAGGCCACCAGTAAACACTGCATGGATACCACCCAGCCGCAATACTAGGTAAACCTATGGAGGCCCTCTGAGGCCATCAGTAAACAAAACATGGATTCCGCCCAGCCGCAATACTAGGTAAATCTGTGGAGGCCCTCTGAAGCCACCATTAAACATCTCATAAAGTCCACATACACGAAATACTAGGCAAACCTGTTGAGGCCCTCTGAGCCCACCAGTATACACTACATAGAGTCCACCCAGCCGCAATACTAGGTAAACTTGAGGAGGCCCACTGAGACCATCAGTAAATACTGCATGGATTCCACCTACCAGCAATACTAAGTGAATCTGCGACGGCCCTCTGAGGCCACCTGTAAAAACTGCATGAAGTCCACCCAGCCCCAATACTAGGTAAATCTGTGGAGGCCCTTAGAGGCCACCAGTAAACACTGCATGGATTCCGCCCAGCCGCAATTCTAGGTAAAGATCTGGAGGCCCTCTGAAGCCACCATTAAACATCTCATAAAGTCCACATACACGAAATACTAGGTAAACTCCACTTGGTAAACCTGTTGAGGCCCTCTGAGCCCACCAGTATACACTACATAGAGTCCACCCAGCCGCAATACTAGGTAAACTTGAGGAGGCCCCCTGAGACCATCAGTAAATACTGCATGGATTTCACCTACCAGCAATACTAAGTGAATCTGCGGCAGACCTCTGAGGCCACCTGTAAAAACTGCATGAAGTCCACCCAGCCGCAATACTAGGTAAACCTGTGGAGGCCCTTAGAGGCCACCAGTAAAGACTGCATGGATTCCGCCCAGCCGCAATTCTAGGTAAAGATCTGGAGGCCCTCTGAAGCCACCAGTAAACATTTCATAAAGTCCACATACACGGAATACTAGGTAAACTCCACTAGGTAAACCTGTTGAAGCCCTCTGAGCCCACCAGTATACACTACATAGAGTCCACCCAGCCGCAATACTAGGTAAACTTGAGGAGGCCCTCTGAGAACATCAGTAAAAATTACAGAGATTCCAGCCAGCCGCAATAGTGGGTGGACTTTAGGAGTCCCTCTAAAGCCACCAATAAAAAACTACATAGAGTCCACCCAGCCGCAATACTAGGTAAACTTGAGGAGGCCCTCAGAGGCCACCAGTAAATACTTCAAGGATTCCACCTACCAGCAATTCTAAGTAAATCTGTGGCGGCCCTCTGAGGCCACCTGTAAAAACTGCATGCAGTCCACCCAGCCGCAATACTAGGTAAATCTGTGGAGGCCCTCTGAAGTCACCAGTAAACACTACATGGATACCACCCAGCCGCAATACTGGGTAAACCTGTGGAGGCAGCCTGGGGTCACCAGTAAACAAAACACAGATTCCACCCAGCTGCAATATTAGGGTAACCTGAGGAGGCACACTAAAGCCACGAGTAAATACTACAGGAATTCCACCCAGCCGCAATACTAGGTAAACTCAAATAGGCCACCTGAGGCCACCAGTAAACACTACATATATTCCACCCAGCCGCAATACTAGATAACATCGAGGAGGTCCTCTGAGGCCACCAGTAAAAACTATATGGATTCCACCCAGCCACAAAACTAAGTTAGCCTTTGGAGGCTCTCTGAGGTCACCAGTACACACTGCATGGATTCCACCCAGCAGCAATACCAGGTAAACCTGTGGAGACCCTCTGAGGCCACCAGTAAACACTGCATGGAGTCTTCCCAGCCACAATACTAGGTTAATCTGAGGAGGCCCTCTGAGTCCACCAGTAATACTACATGGAGTTCATCCAGGCGCATTACTAGGTAGATTCAAAGAGGCCCTCTGAGGCCACTCGTAAACACTGCATGGAGTACACCCAACTGCAATACTAGGAACCAGAGGAGGCCCTCTGAGGCTAACAATAAACACTACATGGATTCCACCCAGCTGCAATATTAGGTAAACAGGGGAGGCCCTTTGAAGCCACTAGTAAACATTGCATGGAGTCCACCCAGCTGAAATACTAGGTAATCCTGTGGAGGCCTTACTAGGCCAAAAATAAACACTATATAGAGTACACATAGACGAAATACCAGGTAAACACGGGGAGGCCCTCTGAGGCCATCAGTACACACTAGATAGAGTCCACACAGACGAAATACTAGGTAAACATGGGCAGGCCCTCTGAGGACATCGATAAGCACTGCATGGAATCCACCCAGCCGCAATACTAGGTAAACCTGTGGAGGTCCTCTAAGGCCACCAGGAAACACTACATGGAGTCCATCCAGGCCTGAAACTAGGTACACTCGAAGAGGCCCTTGGAGGCCACCAGTAAACACTGTATGGAGTCCAACCAGCTGCAATACAGGTCAACTTTTGGAGACTCTGCATGGCCACCAGTAAATAGTGCATGGATTCCACCCAGCCGCAATAATAGAAACTCGAAGAGGCCCCCTTAGGCCACCAGTAAACATCACATGGATTCCACAAGCTGCACTTATAGGCCCTCTGAGGCCATCAGTAAACACCAACAGGATTCTACCCAGCCGCAATCCTAGGTAAACCTGAGGAGGCCCTCTGAGGCCACCAGTAAACACTACATGGATACCACCCAACAGCAATACTAGGTAAACCTCTGGAGGCCCTCTGAGGCCACCAGTAAACACTACATGGATTCCAACCAACAGCAATACTAGGTAAACCTGAGGAGGACTTCTGAGTTCACCAATAAACAGTGCATGGAATCCACCCAACCGCAGTACTAGGTAATCTCGAAGAGGCCCTCTGAGGGCACCAGAAAACACTACATGGAGTCCACATAGAAAAAATATTAGGTAAACTCAAAACGGCCCTCTGAGGCCACCAGTAAACACTTTCTGGATTCCACCCAGCCGCAATGCTAGGTAAACTTGTGGAGGCCCTTTAAGGCCACCGGTAAACGCTATATGGAGTCAACCTAGCCGCAATACTAAGTGGACTAAAATAGGCCCCCTGGTGCCACCAGTAAACACAACAAGGATACCACCCAGCCGCAAAACTACGTAAAACCGTGGAGGCCCTCTGAGGCCACCAGTAAACACTACATAGAATCCACCCAGCTGCAATACTAGATAGATTCAAAGAGGCCATCTGAGGCCACCAGTAACCAATAGATGGATTCCACCCAGCCGCAATACTAGGTAAATTCGAAGAGGCCCTCTGAGGCCACCAGTAAACATTGCATGGAGTACACCCAGCCACAATACTAGGTGAACTTGAGGAGGCCCTCTTAGGCCACCAATAAACACAACATGGATTCCAGACAGCTGCAATACCAGACAAACCAATGGAGGCCCTCTGAGGCCACCAGTAAACACTGCATGGGCTCCACCCAGCCGCAATACCAGACAAACCCATGGAGGCCCTCTGAGGCCACCAGTAAACACTGCATGGGTTCCACCCAGCCGCAATACCAGACAAACCCATGGAGGCCCTCTGAGGCCACCAGTAAACACTGCATGGATTCCACCCAGTCACAATACTAGGTAGACTGGAAGAGGCCCTCTGAGGCCCCAGAAAACACTGCATGGATTCCACCCAGCCGCAATACTAGGTAAACCTCTGGCGGCCCTCTGAGGCCACCAATAAACACTACATGGGTTCCACCCAGCCGCTATACCAGACAAACACATGGAGGCCCTCTGAGGCCACCAGTAAACACTGCATGGATTCCACCCAGTCACAATACTAGGCAAACCCATGGAGGCCCTCTGAGGCCACCAGTAAACACTGCATGGGTTCCACCCAGCCGCTATACCAGACAAACCCATGGAGGCCCTCTGAGGCCACCAGTAAACACTGCATGGATTCCACCCAGTCACAATACTGGGTAGACTCGGAGAGGCCCTGTGAGGCCCCAGAAAACCCTGCATGGATTCCACCCAGTCACAATACTAGGTAGACTCGAAGAGGCCCTCTGAGGCCCCAAAAAACACTGCATGGATTCCACACAGTCGCAATACTAGGTTAACTTGTGGAGGCCCTCTGAGGCCACCAGTAAACACTGCATGGATTCCACCCAGTCGCATTACTAGGTTAACTTGTGGAGGCCCTCTGAGGCCCCAGAAAACACTGCATGGATTCCACCCAGTCACAATACTAGGTAGACTCGAAGAGGCCCTCTGAGGCCCCAAAAACACTGCATGGATTCCACACAGTCGCAATACTAGGTTAACTTGTGGAGGCCCTCTGAGGCCACCAGTAAACACTGCATGGATTCCACCCAGTCACAATACTAGGTAGACTCGGAGAGGCCCTCTGAGGCCCCAGAAAACACTGCATGGATTCCACCCAGTCACAATACTAGGTAGACTCGAAGAGGCCCTCTGATGCCCCAAAAAACACTGCATGGATTCCACACAGTCGCAATACTAGGTTAACTTGTGGAGGCCCTCTGAGGCCACCAGTAAACACTGCATGGATTCCACCCAGTCGCATTACTAGGTTAACTTGTGGAGGCCCTCTGAGGCCCCAGAAAACACTGCATGGATTCCACCCAGTCACAATACTAGGTGGATTCGAAGAGGCCCTCTGAGGCCACCAGTAAACATTGCATGGATTCCACCCAGTCGCAATACTAGGTAAACCTGAGGAGGCCCTCTGAGGCCACCAGTAAACACTGCATGGATTCCACCCAGTCACAATACTAGGTAGACTCGAAGAGGCCCTCTGAGGCCCCAGAAAACACTGCATGGATTCCACTCAGTCACAATACTAGGTAAACCTCTGGAGGCCCTCTGAGGCCACCAGTAAACACTGCATAGAGTCCCCCCAGCCGCAATACTAGGCAAACCCATGGAGGCCCTCTGAGGCCACCAGTAAACATTGCATGGATTCCACCCAGTAACAATACTAGGCAAACCCATGGAGGCCCTCTGAGGCCACCAGTAAACATTGCATGGATTCCACCCAGTCGCAATACTAGGCAAACCCATGGAGGCCCTCTGAGGCCCCAGAAAACACTGCATGGATTCCACCCAGTCGCAATAATAGGTAAACCTGAGGAGGCCCTCTGAGGCCACCAGTAAACACTGCATGGATTCCACCCAGTCGCAATACTAGGCAAACCCATGGAGGCCCTCTGAGGCCCCAGAAAACACTGCATGGATTCCACCCAGTCACAATACTAGGTAAACTTGTGGAGGCCCTCTGAGGCCACCAGTAAACATTGCATGGATTCCACCCAGTCGCAATACTAGGCAAACCCATGGAGGCCCTCTGAGGCCCCAGAAAACACTGCATGGATTCCACCCAGTCACAATGTTAGGTAAACTTGTGGAGGCCCTCTGAGGCCACCAGTAAACACTACATGGATTCCACCCAGTCGCAATACTAGGTAAACCCATGGAGGCCCTCTGAGGCCACCAGTAAACACTGCATGGATTCCACCCAGTCGCAATACTAGGCAAACCCATGGAGGCCCTCTGAGGCCACCAGTAAACACTGCATGGATTCCACCCAGTCGCAATACTAGGCAAACCCCTGGAGGCTCTCTGAGGCCACCAGTAAACACTACATGGATTCCACCCAGTCGCAATACTAGGCAAACCCATGGAGGCCCTCTGAGGCCACCAGTAAACACTGCATGGATTCCACCCAGTCGCAATACTAGGTAAACCTGAGGAGGCCCTCTGAGGCCACCAGTAAACACTGCATGGATTCCACCCAGTCGCAATACTCAGTAAACCTGAGGAGGCCCTCTGAGGCTACCAATAAACACTGCATAGAGTCCACCCAGTCGCAATACTAGGTAAACCTGAGGAGGCCCTCTGAGGCCACCAGTAAACACTACATGGATACCACCCAACAGCAATACTAGGTAAACCTCTGGAGGCCCTCTGAGGCTACCAGTAAACACTGCATGGATTCCACCCAGTCGCAATACTAGGTTAACTTGTGGAGGCCCTATGAGGCCACCAGTAAACACTGCATGGATTCCACCCAGTCGCAATACTAGGTAAACCTGAGGAGTCCCTCTGAGGCCCCCAGTAAACACTGCATGGGTTCCACCCAGTCGCAATACTAGGTTAACTTGTGGAGGCCCTCTGAGGCTACCAGTAAACACTGCATGGATTCCACCCATTTGCAATACTAGGTTAACTTGTCAAGGCCCTCTGAGGCCACCAATAAACACTGCATGGATTCCACCCAGTCACAATACTAGGCAAACCCATGGAGGCCCTCTGAGGCCACCAGTAAACATTGCATGGATTCCACCCAGTCGCAATACTAGGTAGACTCGAAGAGGCCCTCTGAGGCCACCAGTAAACATTGCATGGAGTCCACCCAGTCGCAATACTAGGCAAACCCATGGAGGCCCTCTGAGGCCTCCAGTAAACACTGCATGGATTCCACCCAGGCACAATACTAGGCAAACCCATGGAGGCCCTCTGAGGCCACCAGAAAACACTGCATGGATTCCACCCAGTCACAATACTAGGTAAACCTGAGGAGGCCCTCTGAGGCCACCAGTAAACACTGCATGGATTTCCCCTAGCCCGCAATACTAGATAAACTTGAAGAGACCATCTGAGGCTACTGCTACTGGTACCGGCTGAGGCGGACTTCACTAGACTAAGCAGGTGTGAGCTGAGTTGATTGGAGTTTTTAGGGGATTGCTTCTTTTAAATATCACAAATACAAAGCTAATAGCTAGCGTTTTTTTTAAATTTGAACTGTAAACTGTAACTGCAAATTGTGCTCCCACCGTGATCGAATCTTTTGTGCGGGGATTATCTTTGTTGGGCCACCAGGGAAAGTGAGGGCTTGGGCGGTGTACGCGCTCTAGTCTTTTTGTCCGGTCCGCCTCAAAATGGAGGTCGCGGATGCGCGCAGTGGGCGCGCCTAAGGCAAGCCCGTCTGCGCCCATCCCCGCCCATCTAGGACCAGGGGCCAGGGATGCTGCCCCTTTTCCTCAAGGTAGGATACATTTAACCTCAAGTCTATTACAAGCACTCCATAGCCCACCAGTGTCCTACTGCTCACATTGCGTGGACCCCGTCTGCGCCAGTCTCCGCCCATCTGGGACCAGGGGCCAGGGATGCTGCCCCTTTTCCTCAAGGTAGGATACATTTAACCTCAAGTCTATTACAAGCACCCCATAGCCCACCAGTGTCCTACTGCTCACATTGCGTGGACCCCGTCTGTGCCAGTCTCCGCCCATCTGGGACCAGGGGCCAGGGATGCTGCCCCTTTTCCTCAAGGTAGGATACATTTAACCTCAAGTCTATTACAAGCACCCCATAGCCCACCAGTGTCCTACTGCTCACATTGCGTGGACCCCGTCTGCGCCAGTCTCCGCCCATCTGGGACCAGGGGCCAGGGATGCTGCCCCTTTTCCTCAAGGTAGGATACATTTAACCTCAAGTCTATTACAAGCACCCCATAGGCCACCAGTGTCCTACTGCTCACATTACGTGGATCCCGTCTGTGCCAGTCTACGCCAATCTGGGACCAGGGGCCAGGGATGCTGCCCCTTTTCCTCACGGTAGGATACATTTAACCTCAAGTCTATTACAAGCACCCCATAGCCCACCAGTGTCCTACTGCTCACATTGCGTGGACCCCGTCTGCGCCAGTCTCCGCCCATCTGGGACCAGGGGCCAGGGATGCTGCCCCTTTTCCTCAAGGTAGGATACATTTAACCTCAAGTCTATTACAAGCACTCCATAGCCCACCAGCGTCCTACTGCTTACATTGTGTGGACCCCAGCCAAGGACCCTGGGTGTGCCGGAATTGCCGAGGGTCCCTGTCGCTGGACCTCAATCAGGACCACCCTGACGATCCTCCAACCTCGTCAGGGGGTTGAGCCGGGCTCATTAACTCTTGATCCTTGGCCACCCACAAATATGAAACCTTTGAGATGCTCTCCGACCACTGCCCAGATGTGCTATTCAATCATTCATAGGGTGTCAGTGAATCGCCGCACTACACCACTTAAGATCGCTAACTGTGAGAGCATGTTCTTCTCAGGAACGTTACGATCCACCTTCTCTCTCTCTGGAATTCTTGTTTACACACCACGAGGACCCTACTCACAGTTCCTCCAAGCTATGCCAGACGTGGTTGCAAAACTAGCTTTAAATAAAGGGAATTTCACTATACTAGGTGACTTTAACCTGCACGTAAATGAAGCAAACGATAGCGCTTCTAAAATTCTCTTACAGGGCATAGCCTCTCTACAGCTTATACAGCTGGTGTATGGCCCACACACGGGAAGGGCCATACCATAGATCCGGTGTTCAGTAACATGAACACACGTCAGCTTCAGACCCGTTTCCCTGGTCTGACCCCTTTATGATCCCCTTTAGGCTCCCAATACCCCTCAACCCCATCTGTCACTTCTGCAAGACGACTTGACCGCGCCTGGCACAATCTGACTGAAGGGGGTGGGAACTTGCTCCAGAGGCCCTGTCACCAGACCTCTCAACGGACGTCACAAGGGCAGCCAGACAGTTCCACCAATGGATCACCGACTCACTTGACAAAGTTCTCCCTAGTAGCTTGAGAAAAGTGGCGAATAGGGCACACAAATCCCCCTGGTTCCACGCTCATTTAATGTCCCTGAAAAGAGAATGCAAACGGATGGAGAGGAATTGGAGAAAGTCTTTTGATGATGTAAGTAATGTAGATTATAGAAAAGAGATTAGGTTATACCACTCCGAAATTAAATAGGCTCAAGCCACTTTCTTTGACACTAAAATCACTAAACCCGCTAATTCCCCCAAAGAAATCTTTAGGATCCTCAAACAAATTACAGTACCACCCACAGCTTGCCCTAAGGAGAATGCCTCTGTTAAGCACAGTAATGATCTGGCACACTTCTTTCAGGGAAAAATAGCGGACATTTACTCTTCTTTTGCGGAGAAGACCAGCCCCGATCACTCTGGTAAGATCGACACAAGGGACCACTCTCTTAACACATCCCCACTTGCGTCGAAAAGGGCCACCTTTCATCATTTCCTCAACTCACAAGGGACCTGGTTAGGGAGTTGTTGGGTATGGTAAAATCAGGCTCCCCTTTGGACCCAGCCCCCCATTGTATCCTTCAAAAAGGAGCAGACCGCATCGTCCCTGTGCTGACAAGGCTGCTAAACTAATCTCTTTTAAGTGGGGATGTCCCGCAGTCTTGGAAGCATGCTATAGTTAGACCACTCCTGAAGAAACCCTCCCTTGAGCCCCTCTGCTCTGCCTGAACAACTACAGGCCCATCTCTCTGCTCCCAGGAGTCACTAAGGTCCTGGAAAAACATGTTAACAGAAATCCCTCTGCCTTTCTGGAATCACAGACATTACTCCACCCTAACCAGATGGGGTTCCGACCACAACACAGCACAGAATGTGCCCTGTTGGCGGTGGTCAAAGAATTAAGAAAACTCCTGGACCAGGGCGGTTCTGCGGCCATTATCCTCCTTGGCTTAAGTGCTGCCTTTGATACCGTTGACCATACAATCCTAATTCAGAGATTCTCTAACGTAGGTGTCAAGGGCAGAGCTCTGGAATGGCTCTCCTCCTTCTTAAAGGATCGGACCTTTCAGTCCTTGATCAATCACACTACTCGACTAGTCTCCCCCTCAGCTCCGGAGTGCCTCAGGGTTCCTCCCTGAGTCCCACCCTCTTTAATTTGCATATGCTCCCCCTTGACAATCTAGTGAAATCATTCAGACTGTCACTGGTGTCCTATGCTGATGACACCCAGCTGGTCATGTCTATTTCGCCGGATTAGACGGCCAACCATCCATCCCTTACCTCGTGCCTACAAGCAGTGGCCAGGTGGATGGCCAGCTGCAAACTAAAACTCAATGAAGAAAAAACAGAAGTCATGGTGTTGGACAATAACCCTTTGGGCAGTCCTGCGAGGTCCATCCCAGACTGTCTAAATAAGCTACTGACACCCACAGGGCCAATAAAGAGCCTGGGATTATGGCTAGACCCTAACCATATGATGAAACACCAGGCCAGGAAAACCTCAGCTAGCTGCTATGGCACCTTGAGGTTACTGAGGGATGTTCTTAAGCTCCTTCCTGCCTCAGCCAGGAGAATTATTGTCCAGGCTCTGGTACTAGGACGCCTAGACTATGACAATGCCTTATACCTCGGCTCACCATCTTATGAGGTAAAGAGGTTGCAGACTGTGCAGAATGCAGTGGTTTGACTTCTCACAGACACATCTAGATACCAGCCAGACACTAAAGCTCTCAGGGATGTCCACTGGTGGCTTCCGGTGGAGCGCAGAGTGCAGTTTAAGTCCCCATGCATTATCCACAGGACGATAAATAGCAGAGGTCCCCCATTACTACGCCTCCCCATATGTACCCAGTAGGCATCTCAGATCAGCTTCTGCTCACCTATTAAAGGTCTCCCAGAGTCAGAGGTCACACTGGGGTGGACGCTCCACGTCCTTTCTGGCACCCAAGCTCTGGAACTCTCTACCTCAGGAGCTACGTCCGCTGGAGCAAGAACTCCCATTCTGCAAAGCCTTGAAGACCTGGCTGTTCAAAGAATAGTATCACACCAGCGCCATTATTCGGTAGCTGCGAAAAATGCTGGGAAGCCTTCGGGTAGCCATACCCTATACAAAAACTGCAGAATAGATAGAGGCCACCAGTAAATACTGAATGGATTCCACCCAGCCGCAATACTAGGAAAACTCATAGAAGCCCTCTGAGGCCACCAGTAAACACACTACATGAAACCCACCCATCCGCAATACAAAGTTAACCTTTGGAATCCCTCTGAGGCCACCAGTAAACACACTACATGAAACCCACCCATCCGCAATACTAAGTTAACCTTTGGAGTCCCTCTGAAGCCACCAGTAAACACTACACAGAGTCCACCATGGCGCCTTAGGAGCTCGGCCCCGGAGCCACCAGTAGACACTACACAGGGTCCACCCTAGCGCCTTAGGAGCTCGGCCCCTGGAGCCACCAGTAGACACTGCACAGAATCCACCCTGGCGCCTTAGGAGCTCGGCCACTGGAGCCACCAGTAGACACTGCACAGAGTCCACCCTGGCGCCTTAGGAGCTCGGCCCCTGGAGCCACCAGTAGACACTGCACAGAGTCCACCCTGGCGCCTTAGGAGCTCGGCCCCTGGAGCCACCAGTAGACACTGCACAGAGTCCACCCTGGCGCCTTAGGAGCTCGGCCCCTGGAGCCACCAGTAGACACTGAAAAGAGTCCACCCTGGCACCTTAGGAGCTCGGCCCCTGGAGCCACCAGTAGACACTACACAGGCTCCACCCTGCCCTGGAGCCACCAGTAGACACTGCACAGAGTCCACCCTGGCGCCTTAGGAGCTCGGCCCCTGGAGCCACCAGTAGACACTGCACAGGCTCCACCCTGGCGCCTTAGGAGCTCGGCCCCTGGAGCCACCAGTAGACACTGCACAGAGTCCACCCTGGCGCCTTAGGAGCTCGGCCCCTGGAGCCACCAGTAGACACTACACAGAGTCCACCCTGGCGCCTTAGGAGCTAGTCCACCCTGGCGCCTTAGGAGCTCGGCCCCTGGAGCCACCAGTAGACACTGCACAGAGTCCACCCTGGCGCCTTAGGAGCTCGGCCCCTGGAGCCACCAGTAGACACTGCACAGAGCACACCCTGGCGCCTTAGGAGCTCGGCCCCTGGAGCCACCAGTAGACACTGCACAGAGTCCACCCTGGCGCCTTAGGAGCTCGGCCCCTGGAGCCACCAGTAGACACTGCACAGAGTCCACCCTGGCGCCTTAGGAGCTCGGCCCCTGGAGCCACCAGTAGACACTACACAGAGTCCACCCTGGCGCCTTAGGAGCTAGTCCACCCTGGCGCCTTAGGAGCTCGGCCTCTGGAGCCACCAGTAGACACTACACAGAGTCCACCCTGGCGCCTTAGGAGCTCGGCCCCTGGAGCCACCAGTGGACACTACACAGGGTCCACCCTGGCGCCTTAGGAGCTCGGCCCCTGGAGCCTCCAGTAGACACTGCACAGAGTCCACCCTGGCGCCTTAGGAGCTCGGCCCCTGGAGCCACCAGTAGACACAAGTACAGAGCACACCCTGGCGCCAGGCGTGGCCCGTGGTAGGAGTGCCGGTCGGGCGGTGACGTGGGGCGGGGGAGGGGCAGTGTGGGGGGTAGAAAACTACGGATTAAGGCCGAATACAGGTAAGTGAACATTTAAATAAATAAAACGAATTTCGTTGCGCACACTGCATCGCATTTGGCGATGCAGCGCTCACAACGAAATTCGTTTTATTTATTTAAATGTTCACTTACCTGTATTCGGCCTTAATCCGTAGTTTACTACCCCCCACCCTGCCCTCCCCCGCCCCACGTCACCGCCCGACCGGCACTCCTACCACGGGCCGTGCCTGCCTGGCGCCTTAGGAGCTCAGCCCTTGGAGCCACCAGTAGACACTGCACAGAGTCCACCCTGGCGCCTTAGGAGCTCGGCCCCTGGAGCCACCAGTAGACACTGCACAGAGTCCACCCTGGTGCCTTAGGAGCTCGGCCCCTGGAGCCACCAGTAGACACTACACAGAGTCCACCCTGGCGCCTTAGGAGCTCGGCCCCTGGAGCCACCAGTAGATGGACACTACACAGAGTCCACCCTGGCGCCTTAGGAGCTCGGCCCCTGGAGCCACCAGTAGACACTACACATGGTCCACCCTGGCGCCTTAGGAGCTCGGCCCCTGGAGCCACCAGTAGACACTACACAGAGTCCACCCTGGCGCCTTAGGAGCTCGGCCCCTGGAGCCACCAGTAGACACTGCACAAAGTCCACACAAAGTAGACCTGTCCGCATGCGGAGAAACTGTTCTGAAATGAGTGAGTTCCTAAAACAAGCTGAGATTTTGAAGGAGAAACTCCTCAACCGCGGTTACCCTGCTAAATTGATCAAGGACTCGTTAAAAAGGGCCAGGTACTACAACCGTGATGCGATGTTCGCACCCAGAGCCCCTAAATTGACGGAGAAGTTGGTTTGTGTCACGAAACATTCCAACATTAACCACAAGATCCGTCAAGTCATTAACTCTCAGTGGCACCTCTTAAATATCAACAATGACGGACATAAAATATCAAAACCATTGTTCGCCTTTAAAAGAAACAAAAACCTGAAGAACTATCTTGTAAAAGGCAGAATCCCTGAGAGTAGACCTTTTGTCCAAAAATCCATTACAGGCACCAAAGCCATTAAAGGTAACCATCGATGTGGCAGTTGCCAGGCGTGCCCCAATGCCATTGTTGGGGACAGTATCAAAGTGAATAAACTCAGTATATCTTTTCATGACATGACCAACTGCCGCACATCCAATTTAATCTATGTCATCCTGTGCCCATGTAATCTTCCCTATGTAGGAGAAACTGGTAGGGAGTGCAGGAAACGAATTGGGGAACATAAGTCCAACATTAGACTCAAGAAGCATACTGCCCCCCTGGTGAGCCATTGGAACGAAGCCGGCCACCAGGAAAGTGATCTTAGGTGGTCTATTTTAGAAAAAATACGTATTCAACCAGGTATTGACACCACATCCCTTAGGAAAAAGAGGGAGGTCTTTTGGATTTTTTTCCTTAAAGCGGTTGAAAGCGGGCTTAACGAGATATGCCCTTGGGAAAATGCCATCATGCCCTGAGCTGCTCCTGATGCCACTTATGCATCAAATTTGGTTGTTCTTTTGCGTTTGTTCTTTTTTCCCCTGCATTGACCGTAATTGTTGTGCAGAGCAGTATGCCTCTTTGCTCTGCTGTGGGGACGGACGATGTGGCCTATTGATTGTTTTAATGTAAGCCACTTTGTTGGCTACATGTATTCTGATTTTATAAAATGAACCACTTAAACACACTGCTGATTTCTCATATTGGTTGAGTCAGGTGTGTATACTAGGTCTTATATTATTCTTGACCGTTTTTTTTTATATTATTTTTTTTGTCATCTATGATCTTCTCTGAACTGATGTGTTTTTTCCAAGTGAGTTTGTTATGTTGGGACTTAGCAGTCCATTAATCTGCCCCTTTCCATCATGCCGCTTAGATTATTTCTTCCTACACACTTGACTGATTAGTCCTTTCTCACTTTTTACTTCCCGTGACGTTCTTACCGTTATCTCGGAAATTGAATGCAGACGTCCGCTCGGTGTCCCCTCTTCATCATACCTGCCATGTTTATATAAGATGTGCTCCCGTGTGGAATCCTTGTAGTTTCACTCTGCCACATATCGGACCTGCGGCCGTGAGACCGATTCTCCGTACGAACCCGCATCTTCAGGATCCTCGGTGAGTTTTTCTGCCATGTGTGTCATAGAGCCCTCTATCTGCTGGGCGCTCGGAGGCGCGTTTTAAATAATTGTCGCCTGACTTGTGGCCCGCTTTCCCCACGCATTTTACCGTGCTTTGATAAACGTGTTTTCTTGACATTTTTTGTCCGTTTAACTCTATTTGGATCAGGTTATGATACCCTTGCCACTTAGAACTGGGATTATCATTGAATATATTATCGGTCTGACAATTGGGCTCACTAACATTTCTTCTGTGACATGTCATCTCCGTTGTTATCCAGATTAGTAGTTTGCGCCCATTCCATATATATAAAAAGAATTTTTTTTTCTCTATGGATTGCTGTCCTGATTTTTCCTTATCTGTACCTATTTTTAACCCTTTTTAGAACGTATATGGACCTGTAGGAGTGTATCTCTCCACTTATATCCTTTGAACCCAGACTGGACCTGAACCTTCTATGTCTGGCTGCAATGGCTATGCCTGAAATCTGATGATCCCGTTTTGTTTATAACTACAGGGTAAGCATCTGTGGTATTTCCAGACATTTTGTATTTGGCATATTTTTATGGCCATATTGCCCGTTATTTTTTTTGACCCAGACTGCCCCTAGAGGGATCCTTGATACATCTAGTTTGATGGTCCTCTTTGCATTTTTCTTAGACTCAGAACCTTGAAATTTATCGGAATTCATCGCTAAATCCATCCGTGTTCCGGCTCCTTTGTTTGGAGTTTTTAATATATTGGTATGAGAACTATTTCCTGTTTTTTCGTTCTAAAGTCGGACTTTGACTATACTCACTGGGCATATTCCATGGGGATTGCACTTGCTGTCCGTTCTTACACACATCTATGTGGACAACGTCTTTTTTTGATCTATTTCTTATTCCCCCTATTTCTTCTTGTTGCACACCTTTTTCCGTTTTCTTAAATGGACATCACCTTGAATGAATTTATCTACTTATTTGGCTTGCTTGGTTTTTGTCCCAACACATATATAGGATGAATAGTTGAGTTTATATTACTTTTCGTTTTCTTATAGTTATATCCCAAAGTCCCACATATATACTGGCTGCCCTGATGAAGGTGTGACCCAAATTGGGGTCAGACACCGAAACGCGCGTTGGCGCTGAATGGTCCTGTGCCCCATACCAACCTGTATCTAATCAATCTCCTGTAGGAGGCACTTGCGTGTATACCAATCATTTTTGTATATCTACATAGTAAATTATATTCTTTTGATGTGTGAATTGGTGTGATGACATATGTGTGGATTGACTGCATGGGTCTGTATGGTATTGTACGATGTGCGGTATGAATGAGTATATGAATGTGGGACTTAATGTATATATGTATTTGATATGTATTTAAATTATGTCTTGTTGTCTTATATTAGGATGAATCCCTTTTTGATATAAACTTACCATTAAATGAATAAAAAAAGTATCAAAACATTTATTTGTTTTTTTGTATGATTATTGTACAATTAATGTGAATTTGTGGGACACATAACTCTGCAAGGCCTACTGACATTATAGCGACTATTGAATAGCGCTGTTTAATATCAATGCGGACAGGTCTACTTTGTGTGGATTATAGTTGTATTATTTACCCCGTTTTGACCTGTCCTAAATCTGTTTTTAGGGGTCCCCCTCCTTCTCAGTGGCTATTCATTCACTGCACAGAGTCCACCCTGGCGCCTTAGGAGCTCGGCCCCTGGAGCCACCAGTAGACACTACACAGGGTCCACCCTGGAGCCTTAGGAGCTTGGCCCCTGGAGCCACCAGTAGACACTACACAGGGTCCACCCTGGAGCCTTAGGAGCTCGGCCCCTGGAGCCACCAGTAGACACTGTACAGGGTCCACCTGGTGCCTTAGGAGCTCGGCCCCTGGAGCCACCAGTAGACACTGCACAGAGTCCACCCTGGCGCCTTAGGAGCTCGGCCCCTGGAGCCACCAGTAGACACTGCACAGAGTCCACCCTGGCGCCTTAGGAGCTCGGCCCCTGGAGCCACCAGTAGACACTGCACAGAACCCACCCTGGCGCCTTAGGAGCTCGGCCCCTCGAGCCACCAGTAGACACTGCACAGAGTCCACCCTGGCGCCTTAGGAGCTCGGCCCCTGGAGCCACCAGTAGACACTACACAGGGTCCACCCTGGTGCCTTAGGAGCTCGGCCCCTGGAGCCACCAGTAGACACTGTACAGAGCACACCGGGGCGCCTTAGGAGCTCGGCCCCTGGAGCCACCAGTAGACACTACACAGGGTCCACCCTGGCGCCTTAGGAGCTCGGCCCCTGGAGCCACTAGTAGACACTACACAGGGTCCACCCTGGCGCCTTAGGAGCTCGGCCCCTGGAGCCACCAGTAGACACTAGACAGGGTCCACCATGGCGCCTTAGGAGCTCGGCCCCTGGAGCCACTAGTAGACACTACACAGGGTCCACCCTGGTGCCTTAGGAGCTTGGCCCCTGGAGCCACCAGTAGACACTGTACAGAGCACACCGGGGCGCCTTAGGAGCTCGGCCCCTGGAGCCACCAGTAGACACTGCACAGAGTCCACCCTGGCGCCTTAGGAGCTCGGCCCCTGGAGCCACCAGTAGACACTACACAGGGTCCACCCTGGCGCCTTAGGAGCTCGGCCCCTGGAGCCACCAGTAGACACTGCACAGGGTCCACCCTGGCGCCTTAGGAGCTCGGCCCCTGGAGCCACCAGTAGACACTGCACAGGGTCCACCCTAGCGCCTTAGGAGCTCGGCCCCTGGAGCCACCAGTAGACACTGCACAGGGTCCACCCTGGCGCTTTAGGAGCTCGGCCCCTGGAGCCACCAGTAGACACTGCACAGGGTCCACCCTGGCGCCTTAGGAGCTCGGCCCCTGGAGCCACCAGTAGACACTGCACAGGGTCCACCCTGGCGCCTTAGGAGCTCGGCCCCTGGAGCCACCAGTAGACACTACACAGAGTCCACCCTGGTGCCTTAGGAGCTCGGCCCCTGGAGCCACCAGTAGACACTACACAGGGTCCACCCTGGCGCCTTAGGAGCTCGGCCCCTGGAGCCACCAGTAGACACTACACAGAGTCCACCCTGGTGCCTTAGGAGCTCGGCCCCTTGAGCCACCAGTAGACACTACACAGAGTCCACCTGGCGCCTTAGGAGCTCGGCCCCTGGAGCCACCAGTAGACACTGTACAGAGCACACCGGGGCCATGCACCATTGCAGTGTAACCAGAGGAGGTCCCGTCAGTTCACTACCAATGTCCCTGAGTCTGGCTTTGCTTCACCTTCACTCCTGCTTTCTCCTCAGTAGGAATTATGGGTGAAAGTAGATGGACAGACTAAGAATTAGACGCATATGTTTGGGGTGACCCAATGCGGGCTGACCAACACGTCCCTGCAGGGGACCCTCATAAGAGGGCGGCCCCTTTAGTGCCACAGGATGGCACACTGGACAGCCTAGTGTCCGGTGACCCCTTCAGGGTCCCGTGCGTCACTTCCGGCCGAGGTGGGGGAAGGGGAGAGGTACATATGCCTCCCCCGCCCACCTGGCGGCCTCTTTGTCGCTCACCCTGACGCCGTTTGGACGTCTCCCGGGAGCGGCTGCACATCATGGCGGTGAGTGCATACCATTGCCCTCCCCCCAGCCCGATCTCCCCAATTGGGGTTGTGTCCAGGGCAGGGCGGCCTGGCCATGTTTGCGGGCTGCCTTGGCGGGGGGGGGGGTTTGGTAAGCTCCCGGGTGTCACGGGCGTCACCGTCGGGCCGCCCCCAGCCCTGTGTGGGGTCTGTGGGAGCTGGGGTTGCTGACGGGGAGAGCCAATTGTGCTCCGTGCAACCCCGCCCTCCCTTCTCCAGCCCCAGGTGGTGGAAGCAGAGGCCCACGGGGACTTTCGCCCACGTGGCGTTTAGTGGGCCCGAGGGGGACTGCCTGATGGGGTAGCAGGCGCTGCGAGGCTCCCTCCCCCGCCAAGCTTCCAGAGTGCAGCAAGGGATTGGCACATAGGCCATAGCTGCGTCTCATAGGACAAGTGTCCGGGCAAGCACTGGCGCCCGCTAACCGGGCCGTGTTTAACCGTGTCTAGTGGCACGCCAACTCCGGCTGGTATCTTGCGGATGGGGGACAGCGGGTCGCGCTGCCCTCCCGCCGGGGATCCAGGAGGTCTGGAGCAGATGCTTGTCGGGTCCGGGAGACCTTTGCTGCGGTGTGTGCTTTCCGTGCCATCACCGATCCTCCCCCCCCTACTTCGTATCGAGCTCTGCCGCCAACCGGCTACTGCCGGGGGGGTGGGGGGGCTGGCAAAGAGGGGATGGGGCAAAGCTCCCGGTGTGTGGTCAACCCCCGTGGGGGCTGGTGATGGGCGGGGGGCATAGTCGGACCCGTGCCGTGCATCGCGGATCGGCGGCAACCCCCCGGAGGGTCCGGATCGGCACTCTACGGGCGCATGGGTGTAGGTTGTCCTGGTGAGGCCTGCCATCGACCTGGGCCCGCGGTGTGATTCGGGCGGGCATGCACACCGCCGATGTGGCTCACTGGCGCTGGCAGCAGGTGGTGGTGCCTTGTTCAAGCCCCGAGGCACTGCTTCACTTTCCCTTCTTATTATGTAGTTGTCTCAAGCCTGTTGTCAGCCTGATTGGAGGAGGTGCCCCAGTGTAGATTTCTGTGCCAATTTCTGTTCTGGTCAGGTGAGTTTCGTGTGTGGCTTAAGCGAGACACTGGCATCCCGTGGCAGGGGGTTGGGAGAGCGACGTTTGCATTAGTGAATTGTTTGTATGTTACGGTGAGTGTGAGGGCATGGTCGCCCCCCCTTAGGTCTTTACCCTTCGGGATATGGCTGTCACGAGTTGTGCTGGGTGACCCCCCTTTTGGCCTGGTGAGGTGTGGTGTTGCGGGTCAGCATGGGCCAGCGCCCGCGGCTGGGTGCGGGCACGGCTTTCTGACGTGGCTCATGGGGGAGAGCATGAGTGATATTGGGCGGCATGTTGGTGCTCCCTCCTCCCTTACATTCTCACGGGTTCCACGCGCCTCGTCGCCGGACAGTTGCGGCTCAAGAGTTCCAGGCTGTGCCATGGGCAGTCTGACACGATTCTTGGATAGGATGATCCGAGTGTGCGTCGTCACCGGGGCTCGGGCTCTGGCCCGCGCAGGCCTGAGGTTGCGGGGGGGTTGGGGGAGACAGTGGCTGTTTGCTCCTCCTCCCCCTTCCGATAATGCGCTGCTTTGGAGACCTCATGCCCGCAGGGATCTGTTGTGGCAGTGAGTGTCGCGGGGCTCCCTCCCCAGTTTAGTCAGGTCTCCCCATATCAGGTACGGTTGGGGCAGCGAGTGTCGCGTGGCGCCTCCTCCTCCCCCCCTCTTCACGTTTGGCGTTCCTCTGGGCCGTTTGGTGCCCGGCACCATCGGGAGAAACTTTTAAGTTTGTCAGCAGTGTCCCGCTGTATTTAATTGAGTGGTGGGTTGTGGCTGAGAGGAAGAGTAGAGCCACGTGCTTGTTGCCCGGGAGGGGCGACCTGCCGGGGGTCATCGTCTAGCCTTTGCGATGCGGCCGAGGAGAAGGGGTGTGGGATTTGGCCAGTGGCCTTCCCCGTCTACCGGGAGCCCCTAAAGAAACTGAGTTTAATTTTAGCCATTTCGTACCCCCGTGCAGTTTTCAGAACAATTATACTGTTTAAGGTAAGGTCCCATGGAAGCGGCGAACGGTCATGTGCCCAAGGTCCACACATCCGTAAAGGGAAGAGGCCCGGCGGGTTGGTCGCGGGCTCTCAGCACGAACGAGTTCCGGGGAGGTTGTGGCTGGGCAGCTGCTGCCTGAGTGGTGAGCTTTGAGTAAGTTTTCTCGGCGGGCTGGCCTTGCGCCGGAATGCGTCCGTGTTGTTTGTTTGATCTGCAATTTATGGGGCACGGCCTTGGCCCGCAGGCATCAGAGGGTTGTACAGCAGTAGCAGGATAACACGTGGGCAGCGGGTTGCGGTTTGCAGTAATTTGGCACAGCTGCCGAGATTTCAGATCCCCTAGGTGTAACGTTCTATTTTCGGCGATGGTGTGTGGCGTTTCAGCCACTATGGGTGACACTTCACCATTGCAGTAGGGGCACGCAGGATTCGATAGGGGGAGATGAGGTGGCCTAACAGCGAGGACGGTCGACCCTGTAGCTGGGGAACCGGGTTCGGGTCTCGGCAACCAGGCGTAACATCTTGTGATTGTGTGCAATTCACTTAATCTCCCTGATGAATGTGTCCTTGTATAACGCAAGTGGTGTTTATGTAAGCGCTCTGACACCTGTTACCTGCGGGTCTCAGATTTAAGACGGTCTGGCGGCCCAGTGGGTTAGGCATCCACTCCAAAACCGGTGTATGACCTCTTGGCCACCAGTCAGATACGGACGGCCAACTCATCCTTGCAGAAGGGAGTGTGATCCTCGCAGAAGGGAGTGTGGCTGAGCGGTCTAAGCCGCTGGATTAAAGCCTCAGTCTCTCCGGAGGTGTGGGTTCGGATCCCACTGCTACAGATCACTTTTCAGTCCGGGCGTCATCTGTTTCCCAGGCGTCTCCGGTTTTGTTCCCTACAATGGGTTTGCCCATGGCTTGGGAGTCCTTTCCGGCATGGGTGCGGTGACTCCGGTGGTGAATTTTGTTTGGCTTATTGTTGACGCCAGTGTGGTGCCGGGGGAGTGGTCTTGTCTGGTTGCCCCCCCTCTGCCCATGGGGCGCCTAGTCCAACGGTCAGCACGCCGGAGCTCGCCGTGGGAAGGGTGGCGGTGCATCCCCTGGTGCATCTAAGAGTTGTGGTGGGAAACAACACACCTAATCTTGCCCGCTTTGTCCTCGGCTCCAAGTAGTGGCAGATTGCACGACTATCTAGTTCTGTTTTCATTAACAGTACACTGCAAGTTTTGCACTTAGGTCTTAGTGGTTGGCATGGGTTAGTGAGCACTCGGGGTATTGTGCTGTTGGTAATTTTTATATGGCACAACCTACTGTCAATATGTGCGCGCAGTGCTCTACCAGTGTTAAATCTGTTGTGTCAGTTGCAATTGGGCCAACCCGTGGGAGGACACCTCTGCAGGTTGGCCGAGGCTCGAGCCCTACCATTACACACAATCTAATTTTGTTTGGCTCTGCGGTGCGACTCGTAGAGCCAGCCTTGATTGGCACATAGGAGGATTTGTCATCTCGCAGGCGCTGCCTTTGTACGCTGTGTTCGCGGGGAGAGCGGTAAACAGGCACTTGCCTCTCCACCTATGGAGTGCTGAAAACAGGCGCTGTCATGACTAACCCACTAGGCGCTACTGGGGGAGCAATTTGAGCAGCAGGTTTGCTGATGTAGGCTTGCACAGGGGGCATCGAGGATGATTTGAGCAGGTGACGCCTTTCTTTGTGCGCGATGACTCAAATAGTGTTCCCTTACTGGTGGTGCCCTCGTCTGATGGGGTCTCTGTTCCGGCGCCATGGCAAGCAGAGGGAGAGGCGGGCCAGAGACATGTTAAGGCATGGGCAATGTAGGATCGGGCCCAGGGCTCCAGCCTTCGAAGGGGCCCCCTGATAGAGACAACTCTGTTCTGCAGAGTCTTGTCCCGACTGCCTAGATATTTCTGTAACGGATTGTTTTAATTTCTGTTGCCCAGAATACAATTTTAACGTGGGCAATGTGCGAGAAGATATTCGTTATCTTGCAGAGTAATATTGTGTGCTTCGTACAACATCCAAAACAGTATCTTAAACATCACAGGACCTCCAAAATGAGGGGTTGGGGGTCATATATTATTGGCAGTAATATTAGGGATCTGCTGCTGAGTTCCAATGTTGAAAACACGAGTCACTATCCCTGAATATTGACGCAAACACAATTAGAACACATGGGCCAGCAGGCAGGGAAGATTTCGGCAATAGGAGGAGCAGGCTTGTTAACATATACTTTGTTTCGATCTGAAGGAATACATGTGCAAACATGAACTGTCGGTTTTAACACTGACCACATTTACACAAGTGTATCACAGCATCGCCAGTTTCTTACACTCAGGGCCATTGGCATTATGCTGATGCGGCAGCAATTTACACAGATCTTTGGGCCTGCATTAGCCACACATACCCCCTCCAGTCTGACCCACACCAAGACCATTCAGCTCTGGCTCCACCTTGGGTCTGGCTGTTTCAATAAAGCCTGTAACTTGTTTAATCTCATTGGACACATGTTGACACGTTAAGGGTCATGTAGTGTTGTGTCTTGCAGGAGGGCCTGCGATTGGTTTGGCTGGTTTTACTTGAAGGGTCCGGTTGTGGTCAGGCAAAAACATCGGTCTAAAACGCATCAACAGGGGTTCACACGCAGTGGAGGGCCCTTGGCGAGGTGCACTGGTAATGTTTTCCCTTAGACAGTATTTTTTAGTGGTTATACAGGTATTAAGGTAGGGATACCTGTGGCAGTATTTCCATGCCTGGAAGTACTTTGTGAGGAAGTAATAGTGTCCCAAGTTGCGCATCATGATATATACATTTGTATAGGGTGCTTGTTAAAAGCTTCCTTCGGTCCAACGGGTGCCAGGCAAACGGGGACGACTTGTACAAGAGACGAACATGAGTAGTTACTCAACACGGTGTGTTAGAAGGGATGTTGTCGAAGCAGAACTCAAACTAGCCTTAAACGCATGATGGAGACAATTAGTGACATGCCTAAAGCGGTAAACCTGGTGTTAAAGGGATGGCATGCCAAGGGAGAGATCTCCCATATTTCACGGGATCCACTCAATCCAACACGCCTAAAGTAAGCGGAGAATGCCCGAGTGATTTGTTGGACCTGTTATTAGTTTTATTAAACACACCAAGTACTGTGAAGTAGTGACATTTGAACTCAAATCAATGGTACTTCCAGGACACATTTCCTTCAGTACACACACCTCCAGACAGGACTGCCCTCCCCTGGAGCAAAGGGAAGCAATACACCATATACGGCATAACGCCAACGTCGGGAAGCAAGAAAGATGGTGATGGAGTGGGGAGCAATGAATCTTGGTCTGCTCGCACTAGTAGGCGATTTCTGCGGGGGCTTAGCTAAGCTTGCTGCCAGGCAGTGGTCTTTCCCAACTAATGTAATAATGTTGAATGGGTTGCAAGCATGCGCCAAGAGATGGGTCCTCGAGACCATTCAGGACTTCAACATGGTTGGAGTCAGGCCAAGGAGTGGCCGTGTGCCCACCGAGTGCTGGAGATGGTTGGGTGGGTTGGCATGCATTTACAGAAGTTTGTGGCAGGCTCGCACATGTGGTTGTTCCGCTGAGTTTGGGGGCAGGTTAGCATGCTTCATCTTGTCTCTGCCAGAGACAGCAGACCCCCAGAGTGACAGCGCACTCAAATACTCGTCATGTTGGCACATATTTACAGGACTCGTAGCAGGACTCTCCAAGAGAGGGTAATTTCAGTTGCATCTGACAGCTCAACTGTTACCTTGGTTCAGGTAGAGCAGATATTGAGGCATCATTACAGTGTCAGGCATTGCGGGTTATGGCAAGCCATCTGTAGTCACTATTCCTGGATGGGCAGCGTCTGCAGCTTGCAAGTGGGACGGGGTATCCCAAAGAAGAAAAACCTGTGTTAAAGGGATGGCATGCCAAGGGAGATAGCTTACACATTTCACGGAATCCCCTCAAATCCAACATGCATAAAGAAAGCGAGGAATGCCCAAGTGATTGGTTGGACCTGTTAGTAATTTTATTAAACACACCAAGTACGGCGAACTAGTGACATGTGAACTCATATCAATGGTACTTCCAGGACACATCTCCTTCAGTACACACACCGCCAGACAGGGCTGCTCTCCCCTGGAGCAAAGGGAAGCTAAATACCATAGACGGCATACCGCCAACGTGGGGAAGCAAGAAAGATGGTGATGGAGTGGGGAGCGACAAATCTTGGTCTGCTCGCACAGGCAGGCGATTTCCGCAGTGGCTTAGCTAAGCTTGCGGCCAGGCAGTGGTCTTGTCCAACTAATGTGAAAAGGTTAAGGGTTGCAAGCATGCACCAAGAGAGGGATCCTCGAGACCATCCAGGACAGACAAAAACACCCGCCCAATAGCCAGGGAGCCAGGCATTTGCGGAAACTGCCAGCTAATTTGTGGGTTGCGGTGCAATAATCTGAGGGGAACATGGGGTCAGAGCATAATTTGGCTACAATGATTGAAGAATGATTGTTTCGGCGTTCCCACTGCTCAAGAAGGGGCAAGTATTTGTTCAGGTTGTCCCCCCCCCCTTCCACGTCAGGTTCACAAGGACACCCGTGCTTAAGGCTATTGACAAGCCTTGCCAGGACAGGGATAGCCGCTCACACTAACTGGAGCCTCCAGGGAGGATAAATGTTGTAAACACAGACAGGGGTGTGCTAGGCCCAAAACCCCTCACCAAAGTTGCGGGGGCATCAGGCTGTCAGGTGTCTTTGAGGGATGGGCAAGGGCATTAAAGGGTTGTAGTGCGTGACACAGCATTTGCAGGGATGCAGAAGGGTCCCAATGGATCCACCAAAGGGACTACAGCGAAACATGTGACACTGAATCATGTAGTGCGACACTGTAAGATCAAGGGTCGCAAGGGAGAGCAGTGACCGTGCATCTGTGACCGGTTGAAGGTTCAGCAAGCAGGGTAGGCTGCGTAAGTTGTCACTTCACGAAAGGGTGCAGTGTCTAATAATGGGCACCATACACTTATTCCCTCAAACCTGTTGTGACACCATTACTATGTTCACCAGGGATAAATCGAAAAGAACTATGAAATTGTCTGGTCAATGTGGCGAAGTAATGAACCCTAGAAGAAGACCACTCGGTGCAAATTAGCAACCAGTTGGGGACGGGTGACTTCAGTGGTCGGGAATCACCCCCGGCTCCCGTGGCATGGAGCTCGGTCGGGGGAGGTGATGGAGCCTGCGCGCAGGAGGTTCATCTGCGCTATGCGTAAATTCACTGAACAGAGGGGATTTGGCTTCTTTAGACATGGGTGCTACACGCCAAATTCACAGGGTGTTTTGAGGACGATGGGGTACATCTGTCCAGTATAAGCATGGACCTGTTCTTGCTGGATAGGGGAGAGGCCCTAGAAATAGCAGGATGTAAGTAGGAATGCCGGCCTTGGTGGGGGCCCTGGCTGCGACGGTCGCCACACCCAGGGCTGTGGCGGAGTTACAGGGCGATCCGGAGGCGGAAAGGTACTCGGGGTACCCTCTTCAGGAGCACAAAGGGTGCTGAGGCCTAATATCCCCAGGAAGTCTGTGCGGTGGACCCTGGGGTGCGACGGCGCCCCATCTGTCCTACGGGCGGTTGGAAACCTGTACAACCGGGGGTCGCTTGAACGCTCCGCCCCTCGTAGGGGGGGGCGTGAGTAATAGGGTGGACCGATGGTTCACCGGAAGTGGGAGGGGCTATCCCCTCACCACAACCGCTAGGCACCGATTGGCTAAGGCCACGACGATGCAAGTTTGCCCATCAGGTGGTAGGCCGCGAGGGGCGGCTTGCCTTTGGATCACCTGTAAGATAACCCACCATGGTGGCATATTTGGTATGCTAATAAACCTGCAGCAATTTTTTCCCACCAAAAAGTTGTCTTGTCTGCTTATTTATATTACATGTATGTTGCTGCGGGAGGGCTGGTGAGTGTTGACAATTTTGGGGTCGGCATCATTGTTATTAATATTTATAACACAAACCATCGTGCACATCAGGAGGGCGGTGGGGGGAGGGGTGGGGGTCGAAGAGAATAAACATACATAAAAGCAAAAAAAGAGCGCCTGTTCAATGGGACAAAATGGAATGTTCAGTACTGGGCGTTCACGTCATCTCCAGACAAATACGACGAAGGATTCTTAAGTACTGTGGGCGCTACACGTGTGTGCTTTCCTTTTTACCTGACCTCCTAGTATTGTTAACATAGCGTCTGCTCTCATCGGCTTGTACCTTCGCAGCACTGCTGCTGTCACTGCGCTTGTTTTATCTCCTACAGAGGGTGCAAGGTCGAGTGGTCCGTGCCCATGATCCCCAGGTTGCCCAGGATAGCTCGAGCAGATGCCTTAACCCACCGAGCTGCCTTCCTGACCTGCAGGGTGACGCCCCTTTCTTGCCGTGCAGCCGCTATGCGTGTACATTTCTGCGGCACCTTCCAGCCTCGCCATTTTCCCGAGAACGAATTCAATGATTCGGCAGTTTTTCCGCACAATAACGCGCGGGTGCGCCTCCCTGCGCCCCCTCCCCTCCCTCCCCTCCCTGCCATAAAAGAGGGACAGTGGTCCCAAGATGGATGCTGGGATGCTCGTTGCACGGTGTAATGAAAAGCATCTCTGGCCCAGGGTCGGGGGCACCCTCCTGTCTCCCGGCTGTGTACGTGCCCCCTCCCTGCCTCCGCCCCTTCCCCCGGCGTTCTCCCTGTTTCGTGTGTTTTGCCACTCGTGTGTGTGTGTGTTTTTTTTTGCTCAGTCTCTTTATGCGCGATGCATATAAGCAAACAGTCACATACATGAACAGATAGTGCGTGGATAGGCGCCCGGCGCTCACTTGTGCAGCCAGTCCATGTCCTTGGGTGGGTTGGTCTCTCGCTGCCAGCTGCCAGAGCCCTCACTCTGCCGCTGGGTGTATCAGAGTGACTGGCATTGGAGGCTGGTTTAATAGGGAAAAAAGGCCTGTCAGCATGTCTGGGGCGCGGAGCGACGGGCCCCTTGCACTGCAGCGAGGGGCGAGCCAGAGTGGCACGAGTGGAGAGGGTGTGCCAGAGACGTACCGTGGCAGTGCCAGGGTGGCATGGGTGATTGGGAAGGGGAAGCGCATGCCACAGCAATGCCACTGGCACACGCCGGTGCTGCTGTTGCCTACCTCACTCAGCGCCAGTGATATGAATTACCACCCTGGTGGTGCCAGCAATGTGCCACCAGGGAGATAATGTCATGTCACAGCAATGCCCGTGGCACGCCTTGACATTGCCACCAAGAGTAGTAACATCGGCAGACTGCCGCAGAGCCAGTGGCACAGCACGGCAGCGCCGGTGGCACATCCCAGCAGTGTCAAACAGCAGTGCCAGCCACTGCAGAGCTGGTGGCACGCCTCGGCGGTTCCAGTGCCAGCCGTACCGCAGCAGAGCCAGTAAAATGCCGCATCCATGCCACAGTGCCCGCAACCCGGCGTGCCAGCCTGCCATTGTCACAATGCCAGCAGTCTAACCGGCAGAACCCAAGCCCAGGGGGGAGAAACCCGCACAGTCAGATCCTATCTCACCCCACAAACGTGCCCGTGGGTCTGTAGAGGGGGCAGTGCCAGCCAGACGCCGCTGCAGCAATGCCAGTGACGCAGCGGCACCGTGGCCGCACCCCCACGTGACGGTGCGAGGAGCGAGAGGCTCCCCCTCCAGCCTCCCTCCTCCTGGCCCCCCCATCCGCCGAGCCCGGTGCCCGTCAGCAGAAGGTCCCCGGAGCAGCAGCACCAGCCGGCAGCACCAGCACCCACCGCAGCCATGGGATACGGGGTAAGGGGCGCTCGGCGGGGCGACGAGAGGGGGGTGGGGGGAGGACCTTTTACAGGGCAGTGCCTTCTTCTGCCAGAACGGGACCATTTTGCCCTCCCTGTATTTTTTTTTTGCATCTCAACAATATATTCGCATTTATTAAGCCTAATAAACATATTCCTCCTTCTGGGCTGACATTCCAGTTGACCAGTTACGAATCGTTTCCACTGGATGCGGGTTCGGCATAGGGTTTTTAAAAAAATATATATATATATCATATAATCAACACTTATAAAAATAACCTTGTTCACTCCCGTTGGTGCTGGTTACTGTGCCTAGCGGCGTCTATGGGCTGCATTTAGCGCTTCCATTTACCTGCAGAATTAACCTTGTTCTTGGTCCTGGCTAGATAGTCGGACGTCCAGAATACGTCGCCTCTCCATCCAACAGAAACCATTATAGACTGGTCAACTGGATTTTTTTTACACCAGGGCTGCTCTTCTTTTCAGATAAAGAAATATTTCTCATGCAGTCCAGTGGCGTTTCAGACCTTCGCTTGGGGAAAAAATATGGCAGCGCTTGCCCCCCATAATGCCCTTCAAGAAATGGGTCTGTCAGCCCCTGCTCGCGGTGGCATCAGGGCAGGACGTGTTCCATCCCGAGCAATATAAAATCGTGTGTTGTATTTATGTATGTGTGTGTGGCTAGGAGATGTATTGCTCATAAACCACACCGTGGTTCCCTGGTCCCTCCCAGGGTCACCCTCGAACCCGGGCACAATCTGCGTGTATGCAAATGAGCGGAGGGGTGCCCATCCTAAAGATACCACACGAATCTCAGCTTAATGCCACAATCTGCAGGCAGCCTCTGGTTTCAAACGTGGGTTTGTGGTATAAAATGCATCTTTTAAATGCGTGTTAGGTGTCGCTGATGGGGGGGGGGGGGGTACTTCCGGCGTGCGTCACAGCGGGGGCTTTGCCCTATGTTATATTTGTAATGAAATTAAGAACATTTATCATTTGCACGGGCGTTGTAGGTGAGGGGTGCGGTGCACGTGGGTTTTTATAGGGTAAGGTGGACCCGGCGCTGTGGTGCGCAGATGCTGCTGGCTGCGCCGGGGCTCGGCGCATCCCTGACGGACGGAGGCTCCAGCCTCTCCCCGGGAACACGACGCGCCGCGGTGACCTCTAGAAGAGAGGGACGGGACAGGGGGTGATGATGAGCTGCAGGGGCTGAGGGGTGGGGAGGAGACGGGGCGCGGGGAGGAGGGGCAGGACAGACACAGTGCGACTGAGGGGAGGGAGTGTGTGCATGGAGGAGGGCAGGACAGACACAGTGCGACTAAGGGGAGGGAGTGTGTGCATGGAGGAGGGCAGGACAGACACTGTGCTACTGAGGGGAGGGAGTGTGTGCATGAAGGGGGGCAGTACAGACACTGTGCTACTGAGGGGAGAGAGTGTGTGCATGAAGGGGGGCAATGCAGACACTGTGCTACTGAGGGGAGGGAGTGTGTGCATGAAGGGGGGCAATGCAGACACTGTGCTACTGAGGGGAGGGAGTGTGTGCATGAAGGAGGAACAGTACAGACACTGTGCTACTGAGGGGAGAGAGTGTGTGCATGAAGGAGGAACAGTACAGACACCGTGCGACTGAGGGGAGGGAGTGTGTGCATGGAGGAGGGCAGTACAGACACAGTGCGACTAAGGGGAGGGAGTGTGTGCATGGAGGAGGGCAGGACAGACACAGTACGACTAAGGGGAGGGAGTGTGTGCATGGAGGAGGAACAGTACAGACACCGTGCGACTGAGGGGAGGGAGTGTGTGCATGGAGGAGGGCAGTACAGACACAGTACGACTAAGGGGAGGGAGTGTGTGCATGGAGGAGGGCAGGACAGACACAGTACGACTAAGGGGAGGGAGTGTGTGCATGAAGGAGGAACAGTACAGACACCGTGCGACTGAGGGGAGGGAGTGTGTGCATGGAGGAGGGCAGTACAGACACAGTGCGACTAAGGGGAGGGAGTGTGTGCATGGAGGAGGGCAGGACAGACACAGTACGACTAAGGGGAGGGAGTGTGTGCATGGAGGAGGAACAGTACAGACACCGTACGACTGAGGGGAGGCAGTGTGCATGAAGGAGGGCAGTACAGACACAGTGCGACTAAGGGGAGGGAGTGTGTGCATGGAGGAGGGCAGGACAGACACAGTACGACTAAGGAGAGGGAGTGTGTGCATGGAGGAGGGCAGGACAGACACTGTGCTACTGAGGGGAGGGAGTGTGTGCATGAAGGGGGAACAGTACAGACACCGTGCGACTGAGGGGAGGCAGTGTGCATGAAGGAGGGCAGTACAGACACAGTGCGACTGAGGGGAGGGACTCTGTGCTCGGAGGAGGAGCCAAGACCGTGTGCTCCTGTGGGGAGGGACTCTGTGCTCGGAGGAGGAGCCAAGACCGTGTGCGCCTGTGGGGAAGGACTCTGTGCTCGGAGGAGGAGCCAAGACCCTGTGCTCCTATGGGGAGGGACTCTACGCATGGAGGAGGAGCCAAGACTGTGTGCTCCTATGGGGAGGGACTCTACGCATGGAGGAGGAGCCAAGACCGTGTGCTCCTATGGGGAGGGACAATGTCAGGGCTCGAGTCGGGGTACCACGCGGGTGGACGGCGTCCCCCCACTTATTTTACCGGGAGCTCGATAACTGGAGCAAATGGAGCCACACATTCACTCTTTGGCCTCTCTGGGGCGAGATCAGAGCTCATTCAGAACGCTGCTCGCGCGCTGGCTTCTCTGATGCAATCGCATCTAAGGGGTGAGCGAGGGGAGGCAATGAGTCTGATGGTGCAAGCCACCTTTCGTGACGTCACTTCCTGTGGTGACGTCAGCGTCCCCCCACTTCTTTTTTTAGGACTTGTGCCCTGGACAATGTGCTCAACAGAGTGGACAGGTTGAGTGGACAGGTGATGGTTTTGTTTTTAGGACGGTGCAATCTCTGCTCTGTCCCGAGGTCTGACTCACCGAGGGGCGGATGATGCTGCTACTGCCCTAGGACAGGTTGTCTTCGGAAGGTGCAGCCTCTGCTCTGTCTCGAGGGCTGTCTCGTGGCATGGCAGTTGATGCTGCTACCCCTAGGACAGGTTGTCTCCGGAAGGTGCAGTCTCTGCTCTGTCTCTAGGGCTGTCTCACTGTGGGGCTGATGATGCTGCTATTGCCCTAGGACAGGTTGTCTCCGGAAGGTGCAGTCTCTGCTCTGTCTCGAGGTCTGTCTCACCGAGGGGCGGATGATGATGCTACTGCCCTAGGACAGGTTGTCTTCGGAAGGTGCAGCCTCTGCTCTGTTTCGAGGGCTGTCTCGTGGCGGGGCAGTTGATGCTGCTACCCTTAGGACAGGTTGTCTCCGGAAGGTGCAGTCTCTGCTCTGTCTCTAGGGCTGTCTCACTGTGGGGCAGATGATGCTACTATCTCAGGACAGGTTGTCTTCGGAAGGTGCAGTCTCTGCTCTGTCCCTTGGTTGCCTTATGGCGGGGAAGAGGGTGCTGCTGCCTCTAGGGCAGGTTGTCTTTGAGGTGGGGCAGTCTTTGCTCTGTCTCGAGGCGTGTCTCACCGTGAGACAGAGGATGCTGCATGCCCCTAGGACAGGTTGTCTCCGGAAGGTGCAGTCTCTGCTCTGTCTCTAGGGCTGTCTCACTGTGGGGCTGATGATGCTGCTTTAGCCCTAGGACAGGTTGTCTCCGGAAGGTGCAGTCTCTGCTCTGTCTCGAGGTCTGTCTCACCGAGGGGCGGATGATGCTGCTACTGCCCTAGGACAGGTTGTCTTCGGAAGGTGCAGCCTCTGCTCTGTTTCGAGGGCTGTCTCGTGGCGGGGCAGTTGATGCTGCTACCCTTAGGACAGGTTGTCTCCGGAAGGTGCAGTCTCTGCTCTGTCTCTAGGGCTGTCTCACTGTGGGGCAGATGATGCTACTACCTCAGGACAGGTTGTCTTCGGAAGGTGCAGTCTCTGCTCTGTCCCTTGGTTGCCTTATGGCGGGGAAGAGGGTGCTGCTGCCTCTAGGGCAGGTTGTCTTTGAGGTGGGGCAGTCTTTGCTCTGTCTCGAGGCGTGTCTCACCGTGAGACAGAGGATGCTGCATGCCCCTAGGACAGGTTGTCTCCGGAAGATGCAGTCTCTGCTCTGTCTCTAGGGCTGTCTCATTGAAGAGTAGAGAATGCTTCTGATTCTAGGACAGGTTGTCTTCGGAAGGTGCAGTTTCTGCTCTGTCGCTAGGGCTGGCTCATGGAAGGGTAGAGGGTGGTGCTGCCCAGGACAGGTTGTCTTCGGAAGGTGCAGTCTCTGCTCTGTCTCTGGGGTTGCCTCATGGCGGGTCAGAGGGTGCTGCTACCCCAGGACAGGTTGTCTTTGAGGTAGTGCAGTCTCTGCTCTGTCTCGAGGGCTGTCTCATTGAAGGGTAGAGAATGCTTCTGCCCATAGGACAGCTTGTCTTTAAGGTGGGGCAGTCTTTACTCTGTCTCGAGGCGTGTTTCACCGTGAGACAGGGGATGCTGCTGCCCCTAGGACAGGTTGTCTTTGACGTTGTGCAGTCTCTGTTCTGTCTCGGAGCTGTCTCATGGCGAAGCAGAGAATGCTGCTGCCTCGAGGACAGGTTGTCCCTGGAAGGTGCAGTCTCTGCTCTGTCTCTAAGGCTGTCTCGCCGTGGTGCAGAAGATGTTACTGCCCCTCGGACAGGTTGTCTTCGTAAGGTGCAGTATCTGCTCTGTTTCGAGGGCTGTCTCACTGTAGGCCATAGGGTGCTAATGCCCCTAGGACAGGTTGTCCCCGGTAGGAGCAGTCTCTGCTCTGTCTCTAGGGCTGTCTCGTGGCGGGGCAGTTGATGCTGCTAATCCTAGGACAGGTTGTCTTCGGAAGGTGCAGTCTCTGCTCTGTCTCTAGGGCTGTCTCATGGCGGGGAAGAGGGTGCTGCTGCCCCTCGGACAGGTTGTCTCCGGAAGGTGCGGTCTCTGCTCTGTCTCGAGGGCTCTCCCCCTGCTGGGTAGAAGAGGATGCTGCTGCCTGTAGAGCAGGCCCAGGCCCTCTATGACCTTGTCTCAGAAGGTCACCCGGAGCGCAGGTGTGGCGGGGGCTTCTCTCAGGGAAGAGGGTTCGGACAGTGGCATGCGATGCATTAATGCTTTGTGTTACATGCATGTGCAGTGACGTGATGAATGGATGCTGTGATGCAGAGTGTTAGATGAAGGATGCAAATAATTGGTACAGTGCTGGACGTGTTTCATGCAGGGTATAATAACGAGACGAATGGATGCTGAGATGCAGCGTATTACATGCAGGGCGCAGTGAGAGACAATGAATGAGTGTTGCGATGCAGGATGTTACATGCAGGGCACAGTGAGAGGCAATGAATGGGTGCTGCGATGCAGGGTGTTACATGCAGGGCGCAGTGAGAGGCAACGAATGGGTGCTGCGATGCAGGGTGATACATGCAGGGCGCAGTGAGAGGCATCGAATGGGTGCTGCAATGCAGGGTGATACATGCAGGGCGCAGTGAGAGACAATGAATGGGTGCTGTGATGCAGCGTGTTACATGCAGGGCGCAGTGAGAGGCAATGAATGGGTGCTGTGATGCAGCGTGTTAGATGAAGGATGCAAATAATTGGTACAGTGCTGGACGTGTTTCATGCAGGGTATAATAACGAGACGAATGGGTGCTGCGATGCAGGGTGATACATGCAGGGCGCAGTGAGAGACAATGAATGGGTGCTGTGATGCAGCGTGTTACATGCAGGGCGCAGTGAGAGGCAATGAATGGATGCTGTGATGCAGCGTGTTAGATGAAGGATGCAAATAATTGGTACAGTGCTGGACGTGTTTCATGCAGGGTATAATAACGAGACGAATGGATGCTGTGATGCAGCGTGTTACATGCAGGGCGAAGTGAGAGACAATGAATAGGTGCTGTGATGCAGGGTGTTACATGCAGGGCTCAGTGAGAGACAATGAATAGGTGCTGTGATGCAGGGTGTTACATGCAGGGCTCAGTGAGAGACAATGAATAGGTGCTGTGATGCAGGGTGTTACATGCAGGGCTCAGTGAGAGGCAATGAATGGGTGCTGTGATGCAGCGTGTTAGATGAAGGATGCAAATAATTGGTACAGTGCTGGACGTGTTTCATGCAGGGTATAATAACGAGACGAATGGGTGCTGCGATGCAGGGTGATACATGCAGGGCGCAGTGAGAGACAATGAATGGGTGCTGTGATGCAGCGTGTTACATGCAGGGCGCAGTGAGAGGCAATGAATGGATGCTGTGATGCAGCGTGTTAGATGAAGGATGCAAATAATTGGTACAGTGCTGGACGTGTTTCATGCAGGGTATAATAACGAGACGAATGGATGCTGTGATGCAGCGTGTTACATGCAGGGCGAAGTGAGAGACAATGAATAGGTGCTGTGATGCAGCGTATTACATGCAGGGCGCAGTGAGAGGCAATGAATGGGTGCTGTGATGCAGGTTGTAACATGCAGGGTGCAGTGAGAGGCAATGAATGGGTGCTGTGATGCAGGGTGTTACATGCAGGGCTCAGTGAGAGGCAATGAATGGATGCTGTGATGCAGAGTGTTAGATGAAGGATGCAAATAATTGGTACAGTGCTGGACGTGTTTCATGCAGGGTATAATAACGAGACGAATGGATGCTGTGATGCAGCGTATTACATGCAGGGCGCAGTGAGAGACAATGAATGAGTGTTGCGATGCAGGATGTTACATGCAGGGCGCAGTGAGAGGCAACGAATGGGTGCTGCGATGCAGGGTGATACATGCAGGGCGCAGTGAGAGGCAACGAATGGGTGCTGCGATGCAGGGTGATACATGCAGGGCGCAGTGAGAGACAATGAATGGGTGCTGTGATGCAGCGTGTTACATGCAGGGCACAGTGAGAGGCAATGAATGGGTGCTGTGATGCAGCGTGTTAGATGAAGGATGCAAATAATTGGTACAGTGCTGGACGTGTTTCAGGCAGGGTATAATAACGAGATGAATGGATGCTGTGATGCAGCGTGTTACATGCAGGGCGAAGTGAGAGGCAATGAATAGGTGCTGTGATGCAGCGTATTACATGCAGGGCGCAGTGAGAGGCAATGAATGGGTGCTTGGATGCAGGGTGTTACATGCAGGGCGCAGTGAGAGGCAATGAATGGGTGCTGTGATGCAGGTTGTTACATGCAGGGTGCAGTGAGAGGCAATGAATGGGTGCTGTGATGCAGGGTGTTACATGCAGGGCTCAGTGAGAGGCAATGAATGGGTGCTGTGATGCAGGGTGTTACATGCAGGGCGCAGTGAGAGGCAATGAATGGGTGCTGTGATGCAGGTTGTTACATGCAGGGTGCAGTGAGAGGCAATGAATGGGTGCAGTGATGCAGCATGTTACATGCAGGACGTAGTGAGATGCAATGAATGAGTGCTGTGATGCAGGGTGTTACATGCAGGGCTCAGTGAGAGACGATGAATGGGTGCTGTGATGCAGGGTGTTACATGCAGGGCACAGTGAGAGGCGATGAATGGGTGCTGTGATGCAGCGTGTTTCATGCAGGGCGCAGTGAGAGGCGATGAATGGGTGCTGTGATGCAGGGTGTTACATGCAGGGCGCAGTGAGAGGCGATGAATGGGTGCTGTGATACAGCGTGTTACATGCAGGGCGCAGTGAGAGGCAATGAATGGGTGCTGTGATGCAGCGTGTTACATGCAGGGTGCAGTGAGAGGCAATGAATGGGTGCTGCGATGCAGGATGTTACATGCAGGGCACAGTGAGAGGCAATGAATGGGTGCTGGGATGCAGGGTGTTACAGGCAGGGTGCAGTGAGAGACAATGAATGGGTGTTGCGATGCAGGATGTTACATGCAGGGCACAGTGAGAGGCAATGAATGGGTGCTGCGATGCAGGGTGTTACATGGAGGGCGCAGTGAGAGACAATGAATGGGTGTTGCGATGCAGGATGTTATATGCAGGGCGCAGTGAGAGGCAATGAATGGGTGCTGCGATGCAGGGTGTTACATGCAGGGCGCAGTGAGAAGCAATGAATGGGTGCTGCGATGCAGGGTGTTACATGCAGGGCGCAGTGAGAGGCAATGAATGGGTGCTGCGATGCAGGGTGTTACATGCAGGGCGCAGTGAGAGGCAATGAATGGCTGCTGTGATACAGGGTGTTACATGCAGGGCACAGTGAGAGGCAATGAATGGGTGCTGTGATGCAGTGTGTGACATGCAGGATGCAGTGAGATGCAATGCATGAGTGCTATGATGCAGTGTGTTACACGAAGGGCTCAGTGAGATGCAATGCACAGGTGCTGTGAGGTAGGATGTTACATGCAGGGCACAGGTAGATGCAGTGAATGGGTGCTGTGATGCAGGGTGTTACATGCAGGGTGCAGTAAGAAGCAATGAATGGGTGCTGTGATGCAGCGTGTTACATGCAGGGCGCAGTGAGAGGCAATGAATGGGTGCAGTGATGCAGCATGTTACATGCAGGACGTAGTGAGATGCAATGAATGAGTGCTGTTATGCAGGGTGTTACATGCAGGGCGCAGTGAGAGGCAATGAATGGGTGCTGTGATGCAGGGTGTTACATGCAGGACACAGTGAGAGGCAATGAATGGGTGCTGTGATGCAGTGTGTGACATACAGGATGCAGTGAGATGCAATGCATGAGTGCTGTGATGCAGTGTGTTACACGAAGGGCTCAGTGAGATGCAATGCACAGGTGCTGTGAGGTAGGATGTTACATGCAGGGCACAGGTAGATGCAGTGAATGGGTGCTGTGATGCAGGGTGTTACATGCAGGGTGCAGTAAGAAGCAATGAATGGGTGCTGTAATGCAGCGTGTTACATGCAGGGCGCAGTGAGAGGCAATGAATGGGTGCAGTGATGCAGCATGTTACATGCAGGACGTAGTGAGATGCAATGAATGAGTGCTGTTATGCATGGTGTTACATGCAGGGCGCAGTGAGAGGCAATGAATGGGTGCTGTGATGCAGGGTGTTACATGCAGGGTGCAATGAGAGGCAATGAATGCATGCTGTTAGGCAGGATGTTTCATGCAGGGCGTACAGAAAAGAAATGGATGAGTGCTCTGCTGCAGGGTGTTACATGTAGTGTGAAGCAATGAATGGGTGCTGTGATGCACAGTGTTACATGCAGGGCGCAGTGAGAGACAATGAATGGGTGCTGTGATGCAGGATGTTACATGCAGGGTGCAGTAAGAAGCAATGAATGGGTGCTGGATGCAGGGTGTTACATGCAGGGCGCAGTGAGAGGCAATGAATGGGTGCAGTGATGCAGCGTGTTACATGCAGGACACAGTGAGAGACAATGAATGAGTGCTGTGATGCAGCGTGTTACATGCAGGGTGCAGTGAGAGGCAATGAGTGGGTGCTGTGACGCAGGGTGTTAAATGCAGGGCGCAGTGAGAGACAATGAATGAGTGTGGCGATGCAGGATGTTACATGCAGGGCACAGTGAGAGGCAATGAAAGGGTGCTGCGATGCAGGGTGTTACATGCAGGGCGCAGTGAGAGACAATGAATGGGGGTTGCGATGCAGGATGTTACATGCAGAGCACAGTGAGAGGCAATGAATGGGTGTTGCGATGCAGGGTGTTACATGCAGGGTGCAGTGAGAGGCAATGAATGGGTGCTGCGATGCAGGGTGTTACATGCAGGGCGCAGTGAGAGGCAATGAATGGCTGCTGTGATACAGGGTGTTACATGCAGGGCACAGTGAGAGGCAATGAATAAGTGCTGTGATGCAGTGTGTTACACGAAGGGCTCAGTGAGATGCAATGCACAGGTGCTGTGAGGTAGGATGTTACATGCAGGGCACAGGTAGATGCAGTGAATGGGTGCTATGATGCAGGGTGTTACACGCAGGGTGCAGTGAGAAACAATGAATGGGTGCTCTGATGCAGCGTGTTACATGCAGGGAGCAATGAGATGCAATGAATGGGTGCTGCGATGCAGCGTGATACATGCAGGGTGCGGGTAGATTCAGTGAATGGGTGCTGTGATGCAGGGAGTTACATGCAGGGTGCAGTGAGAAGCAATGAATGGGTGCTGTGATGCAGGGTGCAGTGTGATGCAATCCATGTGTTCTGTGATGCAGAATGTTACATGCAGGGCGCAATGAGATGCAATCAATGGGTGCTGTGCTACAGGGTGTTACACGCAGGGCGCAGTGAGATGCATTGAATGAGTGCTGTTATGAAGGGTGTTACATGCAGGGCGCAGTGAGAGGCAATGAATGGGTGCTGTGATGCAGGGTGTTACATGCAGGGCGCAGTGAGAGGCAATGAACGCATGCTGTTAGGCAGGATGTTTCATGCAGGGCGTACAGAAAGGAAATGGATGAGTGCTCTGCTGCAGGGTGTTACATGCAGGGCGCATGGAGAGGCAATGAATGGGTGCTCTGCTGCAGGGTGTTACATGTAGTGTGCAGTGTGAAGCAATGAATGGGTGCTGTGATGCACAGTGTTAATGCAGGTAGCAGTGAGAGACAATGAGTGGGTGCTGTGATGCAGGGTGTTACATGCAGGGTGCAGTAAGAAGCAATGAATGGGTGCTGTGATGCAGGGTGTTACATGCAGGATGCAGTGACATCATGAATGGGTGCTGTAATGCAGAGTGTTACATGCAGGGTGCAATGAGAAGCAATGAATGGGTGCTGTGATGCAGGGTGTTACATGCAGGGCGCAGTGAGAGGCAATGAATGGGTGCTCTGCTGCAGGGTGTTACATGTAGTGTGCAGTGAGAAGCAATGAATGGGTGCTGTGATGCACAGTGTTACATGCAGGGTGCATTGAGAGACAATGAATGGGTGCTGTGATGCAGGGTGTTACATGCAGGGTGCAGTAAGAGGCAATGAATGGCTGCTGTGATGCAGGATGCAGTGTGATGCAATCAATGTGTTCTGTGATGCAGGGTGTTACATGCAGTACACAGTGAGAAGCAATGAGTGGATGCTGTGATGCAGGGTGTTACACGAGGGACTCAGTGCGATGCAATGAGTTGGTGCTGTGATGCCGGGTGTTACATGCAGGGTGCAGTGAGATGCAATAAATCGGTGCTGTGATGCAGGGTGTTACACGCAGCGCACCGTGAGATACAATGAATGGGTGCTGTGATGCAGGGTGTTACACGCAGAGTGCAGTGAGAAGCAATGAATGGGTGCTGTGATAAGGATGTTGCATTCAGGGTGCCATGAGATCCAGTGAATGGGTGCTCTGCTGCAGGGTGTTACATGTAGTGTGCAGTGAGAAGCAATGAATGGGTGCTGTGATGCACAGTGTTACATGCAGGGTGCATTGAGAGACAATGAATGGGTGCTGTGATGCAGGGTGTTACATGCAGGGTGCAGTAAGAGGCAATGAATGGCTGCTGTGATGCAGGATGCAGTGTGATGCAATCAATGTGTTCTGTGATGCAGGGTGTTACATGCAGTACACAGTGAGAAGCAATGAGTGGATGCTGTGATGCAGGGTGTTACACGAGGGACTCAGTGCGATGCAATGAGTTGGTGCTGTGATGCCGGGTGTTACATGCAGGGTGCAGTGAGATGCAATAAATCGGTGCTGTGATGCAGGGTGTTACACGCAGCGCACCGTGAGATACAATGAATGGGTGCTGTGATGCAGGGTGTTACATGCAGGGTGCAGTGAGAGGCAATGAATGGGTGCGGTGATGCAGGGTGTTACATTCAAGGTGCAGTGAGAGGCAATGAATGGGTGCTGTGAAGCAGGGTGTTACATGCAGGGCGCAGTGAGAGGCAATGAATGGGTACTGTGATGCAGGATATTACATGCAGGGTGCAGTGAGATACAGTGAATTTCTGCTGTGATGCAGGGTGTTACACACAGGGCGCAGTGAGAGACAATGAATGGGTCCTGTGATGCAGGGTATTACATGCAGGGTGCTGTGAGATACAATGAACGCATGCTGTTAGGCAGGATGTCACATGCAGGGCGTACAGAAAGGAAATGGATGAGTGCTCTGCCGATGGATGTTACATGTAGTTTGCAGTGAGATGTAATGAATTGATGCGGTGATGCAGGGCGTTACATGCAGGGCACAGTGAGAGGCAATTAATGGGTACTGTGATGCAGGGTATTACATGCAGGGCACAGTGAGAGACAATGAATGGGTGCTGTGATGCAGGGTGTTACATGCATGGCGCAGTGAGAGGCAATGGATGGGTACTGTGATGCAGGGTATTACATGCAGGGCGCAGTGAGAGGCAATGAATGGGTGCTGTGATGCAGGGTGTGACATGCAGGCACAGGGTCAGACTGATTTGCATATGGCCATGTCTGAACTGGGGTGGTGGAGTGAGCTAAAGAATGATGATGGATTAAACCCAGATCACTTGACTGGGGGTGAGTGTTTGATTGGCTCAAACGTTCCGTCCATCATCCCCTTTTGTATCGGGTGTTACATGCAGGGCGCAGTGAGAGGCAATGAATGGGTGCTCTGCTGCAGGGTGTTACATGTAGTGTGCAGTGAGATGCAATGAATGGGTGCTGTGATGCAGGGTGTTACATGCAGGGCGCAGTGAGAGGCAATGAACGCATGCTGTTAGGCAGGATGTTACATGCAGGGCGTACAGAAAGGAAATGGATGAGTGCTCTGCTGCACGGTGTTACACGCTGGGCGCATTGAGAGGCAATGAATGGGTGCTCTGCTGCAGGGTGTTACATGCAGGGTGCAGTAAGAAGCAATGAATGGGTGCTCTGCTGCAGGGTGTTACATGTAGTGTGCAGTGTGAAGCAATGAATGGGTGCTGTGATGCACAGTGTTACATGCAGGGCACAGTGAGAGACAATGAATGGGTGCTGTGATGCAGGGTGTTACATGCAGGGTGCAGTAAGAAGCAATGAATGGGTGCTATGATGCAGGGTGTTACATGCAGGATGCAGTGACATCATGAATGGGTGCTGTAATGCAGAGTGTTACATGCAGGGTGCAATGAGAAGCAATGAATGGGTGCTGTGATGCAGGGTGTTACATGCAGGGAGTCGGACCGGACTGACGCGTTTGCGGTCGCAACATGCAGGCTGTACTATGCCTGTAAGTACTCAGAGGGCTCCCAGCGTAATACACTGGAGAAAATTTCCTGTACAACAAGTCCATTACTGAACACTAACCGAAGAACTTACAAGCCCTGGTGAAGTTCCCCTAGAGGGAATGAAAGGCATTGGCTGAGCATTGCTTACCATAGAAATTCCGTATGAAATTGCAAATAAAGAACTTTGATACTACCTACAGTCTATTGGATTTCATTGCCTGGCGCACCCCCATTTGTAGTAATGTTACATGCATGGTGCAGTGAGAGGCAATTAATGGGTGCTCTGCTGCAGGGTGTTACATGTAGTGTGCAGTGAGAAGCAATGAATGGGTGCTGTGATGCATAGTGTTTCATGCAGGGCGCAGTGAGAGACAATGAATGGGCGCTGTTATGCAGGGTATTACATGCAGGGTGCAGTGAGAGGCAATTAATGGGTGCTGTTATGCAGGGTGTTACATGCAGGGCGCAGTGAGAGGCAATGAATGGGTGCTGTGATGCAGGGTGTTACATGCAGGGCGCAGTGAGAGGCAATGAACGCATGCTGTTAGGCAGGATGTTACATGCAGGGCGTACAGAAAGGAAATGGGTGAGTGCTCTGCTGCAGGGTGTTACATGCAGGACTCATTGAGAGGCAATGAATGGGTGCTCTCCTGCACGGTGTTACATGTAGTATGCAGTGAGATGTAATGAATGGGTGCTGTGATGCAGCGTGTTACATGCAGGGCGCAGTGAGAGGCAACGAATGGGTGCTGTGATGCAGGGTGTTACATGTAGAGTGCAGTGAGATGCAATGAATTGATGCTGTGATGTAGGGTGTTACATGCAGGGCACAGTGAGAGACAATGAATGGGTGCTGTGATGCAGGGTGTTACATGTAGTGTGCAGTGAGATGCAATGAATGGGTGCTGTGATGCAGGGCGTTACATGCAGGGCTCAGTGAGAGACAATGAATGGGTGCTGTGATGCAGGGCGTTACATGCAGGGCTCAGTGAGAGACAATGAATGGGTGCTGTGATGCAGGGCGTTACATGCAGTGTTCAGGGAGATGCAAAGAGTTGGTGCTCTGAGGCAGAGTTTTACATGCAGGGTGCAGTACGACACAATGAATGGGTGCTGTGATGGGGATGTTGCATTCAGGGTGCAGTGAGATCCAGTGAATGGGCGCTGTAAGGCAGAGTGCTACATGTGGGGTGCAGTGAGATGCAAGGCGTTGGTTCTGTAATGGAGGGCGTTAGATGCTGGCTGCTGTGAGGTGCAATGAATGACACAGTTTGTTACATGCAGGATGCAGTGATCTAATGAAAACATGCTGTGATGCAGGATTTTACATGCTGTCTGCTGTGAGATGCAACAAATTGGTGCTGTGATGCAGGGCTCAGTGACGTAACAAATGTAGTAGGTAGTAAAAGTCACAAATGGGAGCTGCAGTGCAGGTTGGTGAATGGAGGCTGCAGTGCAGGTCAATGAATTGAGGATGCAGTGCAGAGACGTGAGCGGAGGCTCCACTGTAAGGCGGTGAATAGAGGCTTCAATGAGGGTGATGAAAGGAGGGTGCAGAGCAGAGTCATGAGCGGAGGCTCCAGTATAAGGTGGTGAATAGAGGCTTCGGTGAGGGTGATGAAAGGAGGGTGCAATGCAGAATTTTGAGCGGAGTCTTCAGTGTACGGTGGCGAATGGAGGCAGGGGTGAGGGTGATGAACTTAGGGTGCAGTGTAGAGTTGTGAGCGGAGGCTCCAGTGTACAGTGGTGAATGGAGGCAGGGGTGAGGGTGATGAACTTATGGTGCAGTGTAGAGTCATGAGCGGAGGCTCCAGTGTACAGTGGCAAATGGAGGCCGCAGTGAGGGTGATGAACGGATGGTGCAGCGAAGAGTCGAGATCGGATGCTCCAGTGCAGGGTTGTGAATGGAGGCTGCCATGAGGGTGATGAACAGAGGGTGAAATGCAGACTCAGGAGCGGAGGCTCCAGTGTATGGTGGTGAATGGAGGCTTTGGTGAGGGTAATGATTGGAGAATGTAGTGCAGAGTCGTGTAATGAATGGAGGCTGAGGTGAGGGTGATGAACTTAGGGTGCAGTGTAGAGTCGTGATCGTGAGCAGAGGCTCCAGTGTACGGTGGTGAATGGAGGCTGCGGTGAGGGTGAGGAACGGAGGGTGCAGTGTAGAGTCGTGAGCGGAGGCTCCAGTGTACGGTGGCGAATGGAGGGAGGGGTGAGGGTGAGGAAGGGAGGGTGCAGTGTAGAGTCGTGAGCGGAGGCTCCAGTGTACAGTGGCGAATGGAGGCTGCGGTGAGGGTGAGGAACGGAGGGTGCAGTGTAGAGTCATGAGCGGAGGCTCCAGTGTACGGTGGCAAATGGAGGGAGGGGTGAGGGACGGAGGGTGCAGTGTAGAGTCGTGAGTGGAGGCTCCAGTGTACAGTGGCGAATGGAGGGAGGGGTGAGGGACGGAGGGTGCAGTGTAGAGTCGTGAGCAGAGGCTCCAGTGTACAGTGGTGAATGGAGGCTGGGGTGAGGGTGATGAATGGAGGGTGCAGTGCAGAGTCGTGAGCGGAGGTTGCAGTGTACGGTGGCGTATGGAGGCTGCGATGAGGGTGAGGAACGGAGGGTGCAGTGCAGAGTCGTGAGCAGAGGCTCAGGAGCGGAGGCTCCAGTGTATGGTGGTGAATGGAGGCTTTGGTGAGGGTAATGATTGGAGGGTGTAGTGCAGAGTCGTGTAATGAATGGAGGCTGAGGTGAGGGTGATGAACTTAGGGTGTAGTGCAGTCGTGTAACGAATGGAGGCTGAGGTGAGGGTGATGAACTTAGGGTGCAGTGTAGAGTCATGAGCAGAGGCTCCAGTGTACAGTGGCGAATGGAGGCAGGGGTGAGGGTGATGAACTTAAGGTGCAGTGTAGAGTTGTGAGCGGAGGCTCCAGTGTACAGTGGTGAATGGAGGCAGGGGTGAGGGTGATGAACTTAGGGTGCAGTGTAGAGTCATGAGCGGAGGCTCCAGTGTACAGTGGCAAATGGAGGCCGCAGTGAGGGTGATGAACGGATGGTGCAGCGAAGAGTTGGGATCAGATGCTCCAGTGCAGGGTGGTGAATGGAGGCTGCCATGAGGGTGATGAACAGAGGGTGCAATGCAGACTCAGGAGCGGAGGCTCCAGTGTATGGTGGTGAATGGAGGCTTTGGTGAGGGTAATGATTGGAGAATGTAGTGCAGAGTCGTGTAATGAATGGAGGCTGAGGTGAGGGTGATGAACTTAGGGTGCAGTGTAGAGTCGTGATCGTGAGCAGAGGCTCCAGTGTACGGTGGTGAATGGAGGCTGCGGTGAGGGTGAGGAACGGAGGGTGCAGTGTAGAGTCGTGAGCGGAGGCTCCAGTGTACGGTGGCGAATGGAGGGAGGGGTGAGGGTGAGGAAGGGAGGGTGCAGTGTAGAGTCGTGAGCGGAGGCTCCAGTGTACAGTGGCGAATGGAGGCTGCGGTGAGGGTGAGGAACGGAGGGTGCAGTGTAGAGTCATGAGCGGAGGCTCCAGTGTACGGTGGCAAATGGAGGGAGGGGTGAGGGACGGAGGGTGCAGTGTAGAGTCGTGAGTGGAGGCTCCAGTGTACAGTGGCGAATGGAGGGAGGGGTGAGGGACGGAGGGTGCAGTGTAGAGTCGTGAGCAGAGGCTCCAGTGTACAGTGGTGAATGGAGGCTGGGGTGAGGGTGATGAATGGAGGGTGCAGTGCAGAGTCGTGAGCGGAGGTTGCAGTGTACGGTGGCGTATGGAGGCTGCGGTGAGGGTGAGGAACGGAGGGTGCAGTGCAGAGTCGTGAGCAGAGGCTCCAGTGTACGGTGGCGAATGGAGGCTGCAGTGAGGGTAAGGAACGGAGGGTGCAGTGTAGAGTCGTGAGCGGAGGCTCCAGTTTATGGTGGGGGCTGCAGTGAGGGTGAAGAATGTAGGGTGCAGCGCAGAGTCATGAGCAGAGGCTCCAGTGTAAGGCGGTGAATGGAGGCTGCGGTGAGGGCGATGAACTTAGGGTGCAGTGTAGAGTCGTGAGCGGAGGCTCCAGTGTACAGTGGCGAATGGAGGCAGGGGTGAGGGTGATGAACTTAGGGTGCAGTGTAGAGTCGTGAGCGGAGGCTCCAGTGTACAGTGGTGAATGGAGGCTGTGGCGAGGGTGATGAACGGAGGTTGCAGCGCAGAGTTGTGAATGGAGGCTCCAGTGTACAGTGGGGGCTGCAGTGAGGGTGATGAACAGAGAGTGCAGCGCAGTCGTGAGCAGAGGGGCCAGTGTACGGTGGTGAATGGAGGCTGTAGTGAGGGTGATGAACAGAGGGTGTAGTGCAGAGTTGTGTAGCGAATGGATGCTGAGGTGAGGATGATGAACTTAGGGTGCAGTGTAGAGTCGAGAGCTGAGGCTCCAGTGTACAGTGGTGAATGGAGGCTGGGGTGAGGGTGATGAACGGAGGGTGCAGTGCAGAGTCGTGAATGGAGACTCCAGTGTACAGTGGGGAATGGAGGTTGGAGTGAGGGTGATGAACGGAGGGTGCAGTGCAGAGTGGTGAGTGGAGGCTTTAGTGTACGGTGGGGAATGGAGGCTTTGTTGAGGGTGTTAAACAGAAGGTGCAGTGCATTCTCAGGAGCGGAGGCTCCAGTGTAAGGTGGTAAATGGAGGCTGTGGTGAGGGGTTTGAACAGAGGGTGCTGAGCAGAGACATGAGTGGAGGCTCCAGTGTAAGGTAGTGAATGGAGGCTGCTGTGAGAGTGATGAACAGAGAGTGCAGTGCAGAGATGTGAGCGGAGACTCCAGTGTGAAGTGGTGAATGGATGCTTCGGTGAGGGAGATGAATGGAGGGTGTAGTGCAGAGACGTGCAGCAAATGGAGGCTGAGGTGAGGGTGATGAACTTAGGGTGCAGTGTAGAATCGTGAGCAGAGGCTCCAGTGTACAGTGGTGAATGGAGGCTGGGGTGAGGGTGATGAACTTAGGGTGCAGTGTAGAGTCGTGAGCGGAGGCTCCAGTGTACAGTGGTGAATGGAGGCTGGGGTGAGGGTGATGAACTTAGGGTGCAGTGTAGAGTCGTGAGCAGAGGCTCGAGTGTACAGTGGTGAATGGAGGCTGTGGTGAGGGTGATGAATGGAGAGTGCAGTGCAGAGTCATGAGTGGAGGCTCCAGTGTACTGTGGCAAATGGAGGTTGCGGTGAGGGCGATGAACAGAGGGTGCAGTGCAGAGTCATGAGTGGTGGCTCCAGTGTACAGTGGGGGCTACGGTGAGGGTGAAGAACGGAGGGTGCATTGCGGAGTTGTGAGCAAAGGCTCCAGTGTACAGTGGCGAATAGAGGCTGCAGTGAAAGTGATAAACAGAGGGTGCAGCGAAGAGTCGTGAGTGGAGGGTCCACTGTACGGTGGTGAATGGAGGCTGTGGTGAGGGTGATGAACAGAGTGTGCAACGTAGAGACGTGAGTGGAGGCTCTAGTGTATGGTGGTGAATGAAGGCTTCAATGAGGGTGATCAACGGAGGGTGTACTGCAGAGTTGTGTAGTGAATGGAGGCCGTGGTGAGGGTGATGAACAAAGGGTGCAGTGAAGAGTCGTGAGCAGAGGGTCCAGTGTACGGTGGCAAATGGAGGCTGGGGTGAGGGTGATGAATGGAGGTTCAATCAATCAATCAATCAATCAGGGAATTTATAAGCGCGCTACTCACCCATTAGGGTCTCAAGGCGCTGGGGGGGGTGGGGGTAGGTGTCAGCAGTGCTGTTCAGCCGAAGAGCCAGGTCTTGAACGTCTTCCTGAAGGTATTCAGGGAGGGGCGCGTCTTATGTGTGTTGGGAACTGGTTCCATGTCTTGGCTTCGATGTAGGAGAAGGATCTTCATCCTGCTTTGGCTCTGCAGATGTGAGGGGTTTCGGCGAGGACAAGGTTGGCTGATCGGAGGTTTCTTTTGGGTACGTGGATGGTGACTCTATCGTTGAGGTATTTGGGTCCGGTGTTGTGTAGGCATTTGTAGGCGTGGGTGAGGATCTTGAAGGTGAGGTTGCAGTGCAGAGACGTGAGCGGAGGCTCCAGTCGACAGTGGCGAAAGGAGGCTGCGGTGCAGATGATGATTGTGGTTGCAGTGCAGAGTTGTGAGTGGAGGCTCCAGTATAAGGTGGTGAATTGAGGCTGTGGTGAGGGTGATAAACAGAGGAAAGAGTACAGAGTCGTGAGCGGAGAATCCAGTGTAATGTGGCGAATGGAGGCTGTGGTGAGGGTGATGATCGGAGGGTGCAGCGCAGTGTCGTGAGCGGAGGCTCCAGTGTAAGGTGGTGAATGGAGGCTGCGGTGAGGGTGTTGAACAGGGGGTGCAGCGCAGTGTCGTGAGTGGAGGTTCCAGTGTAAGGTGGTGAATGGAGGCTGCGATGAGGGTGTTGAACAGGGGGTGCAGCGCAGTGTCGTGAGCAGAGGCCCCAGTATAAGGTGGTGAATGGAGGCTTGTAGGAAGCTGGCTTAGTATATGCTGCACACTTATTCAAGTGAAGCACCTTGCACTAATCCAGACAACCCCTTATGGTGATTTTAGTGGTCATAGACAACCATGGAAAGCTCTCTAAGTGGTAGCTGTAGAGAGCAACCTTCAAGCTTAGTCCAGAAGGAGTGTAAAGCAGCTTGTTTTACCAGAACTAATCATATAGTGTAAGTTAAACGAAAAAGAATCACACAGTGTAGTTATAAAAATAGTTATATTTAATTATACACACTCACTAACACATTGGTATATCTCCTACCCCGAGATATCAACACAATACCCACAATATTTCAAAGGTAGACAGGTAAGTAAGCACAAATACACAGTGATCTCCAGGGGAGACCAAGCCATATGCTAAGTAAGTGGAATGCGAACTGCGACTGAAGTCGGGAATTAGACCAGAAGACTTAGAAGCGCTGGGGACACAAGGAACCACCCAAGGTAAGTACCCAGGAACTCCACGGAGGCTGTGTGCAGAGTAGAAACACAGCCGCGGACCCAATGCAAGTCAATGAGAAAGTCACGGTTGAGGTTTTTAAAAAGAAGGACCCTTCCCAGTGGGCCCCGAAGAAACCCCGTAAAAGGCAGACGGTTGAGAGTCACCCCACCCGTGGATACCCCATGAACCAGGATACCTACACCAGGGAAGCTGGGTGCATAGGTGCGAAGTGACGGCGGAAACCGCCAAAGACCACAATGGAGGACTTCAGAAAAGATGCCGCTGACGAAGAAGGTGAAAGAGTCCGTTAGAGTTCAAGGATGGATTCCTGAAGGGAAGTACCTGCAAGCAGAGGGGACAGAGTCTATGGCACTCAGGAGTGACCAGGAGGCATGGAAGACCAATGACCACAGATGACTGAAGATGCAGGAGAGTTGATGGTGACCATGTTGCTGCAGCTGTGGGGACCATGCGATGCTGTGGAAGATGTTCACAAGCAGTCCCACATCAGAAGTCGAGAACCAGGGGGTCGGTGTCCGGCGGGAGCACTAACAAGCCTTGGCAGCAGCAACAGATGTGGTAAACAAAAAAGGCATAACGTTGGGATCAGCAAGGCCCAAGGGACTCACCAAGTGCAGGAGAGTCAGAGCAGGCCTCGAGCAAGCAGGGGAACCCACTGAAGCCAAAGAAGACCCTCAAGAGGACTCACAGGCCGAAGGCACAGGAGTCGCAAGAGGACCTCGAAAAGCTCACCAAAGATGCAGACCCACGGTACAGAGGATGTGGTGAGGACGAAGACCTTGGTAGGAAGAGATGCTGGAAGCTGGAGCTCCTTGTAGCCCAGAGATCTCTGGAGGACAGAGTAAACAAGCCTTGGCAGCAGCAATTCGATGTGGTGCACAGGGGTTCTGTTATAGCGGTTCTGGCGAGGAATACTGGCCTCAAACTTGCTGAGAAGACAGTGCAGTCCTCAAGGGACTTGAAGAACCACCACCTGTGTTGTTGAGCCTTTTGAAATCCGTGGGATGTCAGAGCAGCAGACTGGTCAACTTCGTAGCGGTGCCTGCAGATGCAGGGGTGTGACTCCTTCACTCCAAGGGAGTTTCCTTCGGGTGTCTTTGATGCCCACAGGCCTGGAGAAGAACCTGGATGAAGCACAGGCACAGACGACGCAGAAGACTGGCAGGACGATGAGACCAGGAGCATTAGGAGTCTTCCTTGGTGCAGTCTCGGTTCCTAGGCAAAGTCCAACGAAGTCCTTTGTCCAGTTTCGTGCCAGAGCGGAAGCCAAGGGATCCGTGAACTGGTTCCAACTGGAGTATACAAGGATGGCACCAAATGTGCCCTTAAAAGCAGTCTGGTGGCAATGGCAAGTGACCCCACTCCAGCCCAATACACTCAGTCCTGTCAGGGAGGTGGTCACACCTCCCTGTGACAGGAAACCTATTGTTCTAACTTCCCCTGCTCAAGCTCAGCTCAGCAGATGGAGTGCAGAATCGTGTCTGTGGTCGGCAACAGCACTAGCTTGCTGTTAGACCCTGATAGGCTGGTACCGTGAATACAGGGGAGCTCCCCAGTACATGGGATCCTACATCAAACACTGGAATCGGTGTTGGGGTAGGATTTCAACGTGTTTGATACCAAACATGACCGGTTTCTGTGCAGCCAATATATAGTTAGACATCTCGTAATTGACTTGATATCCACTATATGTATTAAATGGCTGACCGCATTTACAAAGCCTGGAGAATCGACGCAGGGGTTTGTAGGGGGTGTCCTGCGCATGCAGGGCGCCCTCACACTTATAACCAAGCACCCTGCCTTCTGGATTGAAAGCGATACAAAAGGGGATGATGGACGGAACGTTTGAGCCAATCAAACACTCACCCCCAGTCAACTGATCTGGGTTTAATCCATCATCATTCTTTAGCTCACTCCACCACCCCAGTTCAGACATGGCCATATGCAAATCAGTCTGACCCTGTGCCTCATGGGAACAGTCCAGCCCGAACTGCCAAGCCATGTCTTCCCTGGACCGGAAACAAGCATCCTAGGACCGGTTTCTGGCATTCCAGCCGTCATCAGCCAGGCTTGCTTGAATCCAGTGGCAAAGTGAGCAAGGGACCCACGTCTGGGCATGCCCCGCCAACTTAGGGCGAACAAAGCGATACAAAAGGGGATGATGGACGGAACGTTTGAGCCAATCAAACACTCACCCCCAGTCAACTGATCTGGGTTTAATCCATCATCATTCTTTAGCTCACTCCACCACCCCAGTTCAGACATGGCCATATGCAAATCAGTCTGACCCTGTGCCTCATGGGAACAGTCCAGCCCGAACTGCCAAGCCATGTCTTCCCTGGACCGGAAACAAGCATCCTAGGACCGGTTTCTGGCATTCCAGCCGTCATCAGCCAGGCTTGCTTGAATCCAGTGGCAAAGTGAGCAAGGGACCCACGTCTGGGCATGCCCCGCCAACTTAGGGCGAACAAAGCGATACAAAGGGGATGATGGACGGAACGTTTGAGCCAATCAAACACTCACCCCCAGTCAACTGATCTGGGTTTAATCCATCATCATTCTTTAGCTCACTCCACCACCCCAGTTCAGACATGGCCATATGCAAATCAGTCTGACCCTGTGCCTCATGGGAACAGTCCAGCCCGAACTGCCAAGCCATGTCTTCCCTGGACCGGAAACAAGCATCCTAGGACCGGTTTCTGGCATTCCAGCCATCATCAGCCAGGCTTGCTTGAATCCAGTGGCAAAGTGAGCAAGGGACCCACGTCTGGGCATGCCCCGCCAACTTAGGGCGAACAAAGCGATACAAAAGGGGATGATGGACAGAACGCTTGAGCCAATCAAACACTCAACCCCAGTCAACTGATCTGGGTTTAATCCATCATCATTCTTTAGCTCACTCCACCACCCCAGTTCAGACATGGCCATATGCAAATCAGTCTGACCCTGTGCCTCATGGGAACAGTCCAGCCCGAACTGCCAAGCCATGTCTTCCCTGGACCGGAAACAAGCATCCTAGGACCGGTTTCTGGCATTCCAGCCGTCATCAGCCAGGCTTGCTTGAATCCAGTGGCAAAGTGAGCAAGGGACCCACGTCTGGGCATGCCCCGCCAACTTGGGGCGAACAAAGCGATACAAAAGGGGATGATGGACGGAACGTTTGAGCCAATCAAACACTCACCCCCAGTCAACTGATCTGGGTTTAATCCATCATCATTCTTTAGCTCACTCCACCACCCCAGTTCAGACATGGCCATATGCAAATCAGTCTGACCCTGTGCCTCATGGGAACAGTCCAGCCCGAACTGCCAAGCCATGTCTTCCCTGGACCGGAAACAAGCATCCTAGGACCGGTTTCTGGCATTCCAGCCGTCATCAGCCAGGCTTGCTTGAATCCAGTGGCAAAGTGAGCAAGGGACCCACGTCTGGGCATGCCCCCGCCAACTTAGGGCGAACAAAGCGATACAAAGGGGATGATGGACGGAACGTTTGAGCCAATCAAACACTCACCCCAGTCAACTGATCTGGGTTTAATCCATCATCATTCTTTAGCTCACTCCACCACCCCAGTTCAGACATGGCCATCTGCAAATCAGTCTGACCCTGTGCCTCATGGGAACAGTCCAGCCCGAACTGCCAAGCCATGTCTTCCTGGACCGGAAACAAGCATCCTAGGACCGGTTTCTGGCATTCCAGCCGTCATCAGCCAGGCTTGCTTGAATCCAGTGGCAAAGTGAGCAAGGGACCCACGTCTGGGCATGCCCCCGCCAACTTAGGGCGAACAAAGCGATACAAAAGGGGATGATGGACGGAACGTTTGAGCCAATCAAACACTCACCCCAGTCAACTGATCTGGGTTTAATCCATCATCATTCTTTAGCTCACTCCACCACCCCAGTTCAGACATGGCCATGATCAGTTGACTGGGGGTGAGTGTTTGATTGGCTCAAACGTTCCGTCCATCATCCCCTTTTGTATCGCTTTTTTCGCCCCTAAGTTGGCGGGGTATGCCCAGACGTGGTCCCTTGCTCACTTTGCCACTGGATTCAAGCAAGCCTGGCTGATGACGGCTGGAATGCCAGAAACCGGTCCTAGGATGCTTGTTTCCGGTCCAGGGAAGACATGGCTTGGCAGTTCGGGCTGGACTGTTCCCATGAGGCACAGGGTCAGACTGATTTGCTTATGGCCATGTCTGATCTGGGGTGGTGGAGTGAGCTAAAGAATGATGATGGATTAAACCCAGATCAGTTGACTGGGGGTGAGTGTTTGATTGGCTCAAACGTTCCGTCCATCATCCCCTTTGTATCGCCTTGTTCGCCCTAAGTTGGCGGGGGTTTGCCCAGACGTGGGTCCCTTGCTCACTTTGCCACTGGATTCAAGCAAGCCTGGCTGATGACGGCTGGAATGCCAGAAACCGGTCCTAGGATGCTTGTTTCCGGTCCAGGGAAGACATGGCTTGGCAGTTCGGGCTGGACTGTTCCCATGAGGCACAGGGTCAGACTGATTTGCATATGGCCATGTCTGATCTGGGAGTGGTGGAGTGAGCTAAAGAATGATGATGGATTAAACCCAGATCAGTTGACTGGGGGTGAGTGTTTGATTGGCTCAAACGTTCCGGTCCATCATCCCCTTTGTATCGCCTTGTTCGCCCCTAAGTTGGCGGGGTATGCCCAGACGTGGGTCCCTTGCTCACTTTGCCACTGGATTCAAGCAAGCCTGGCTGATGACGGCTGGAATGCCAGAAACCGGTCCTAGGATGCTTGTTTCCGGTCCAGGAAGACATGGCTTGGCAGTTCGGGCTGGACTGTTCCCATGAGGCACAGGGTCAGACTGATTTGCATATGGCCATGTCTGATCTGGGGTGGTGGAGTGAGCTAAAGAATGATGATGGATTAAACCCAGATCAGTTGACTGGGGGTGAGTGTTTGATTGGCTCAAACGTTCCGTCCATCATCCCCTTTGTATCGCCTTGTTCGCCCTCAGTTGGCGGGGCATGCCCAGACGTGGGTCCCTTGCTCACTTTGCCACTGGATTCAAGCAAGCCTGGCTGATGACGGCTGGAATGCCAGAAACCGGTCCTAGGATGCTTGTTTACGGTCCAGGGAAGACATGGCTTGGCAGTTCGGGCTGGACTGTTCCCATGAGGCACAGGGTCAGACTGATTTGCATATGGCCATGTCTGATCTGGGGTGGTGGAGTGAGCTAAAGAATGATGATGGATTAAACCCAGATCAGTTGACTGGGGGTGAGTGTTTGATTGGCTCAAACGTTCCGTCCATCATCCCCTTTGTATCGCCTTGTTCGCCCTAAGTTGGCGGGGGTATGCCCAGACGTGGGTCCCTTGCTCACTTTGCCACTGGATTCAAGCAAGCCTGGCTGATGACGGCTGGAATGCCAGAAACCGGTCCTAGGATGCTTGTTTCCGGTCCAGGGAAGACATGGCTTGGCAGTTCGGGCTGGACTGTTCCCATGAGGCACAGGGTCAGACTGATTTGCAGATGGCCATGTCTGATCTGGGGTGGTGGAGTGAGCTAAAGAATGATGATGGATTAAACCCAGATCAGTTGACTGGGGGTGAGTGTTTGATTGGCTCAAACGTTCCGGTCCATCATCCCCTTTTGTATCGCCTTGTTCGCCCTAAGTTGGCGGGGGTATGCCCAGACGTGGGTCCCTTGCTCACTTTGCCACTGGATTCAAGCAAGCCTGGCTGATGACGGCTGGAATGCCAGAAACCGGTCCTAGGATGCTTGTTTCCGGTCCAGGGAAGACATGGCTTGGCAGTTCGGGCTGGACTGTTCCCATGAGGCACAGGGTCAGACTGATTTGCATATGGCCATGTCTGATCTGGGGTGGTGGAGTGAGCTAAAGAATGATGATGGATTAAACCCAGATCAGTTGACTGGGGGTGAGTGTTTGATTGGCTCAAAC